>QVRM01005866.1:2387500-2545000 GCA_003439945.1 Dermanyssus gallinae | reverse complement strand
GGATCATGCGGACGTAAGCGAAGCATTAAAAAACTCTGAAATTCAATCTAGAGAATAAAAGGCCGGATTTTTCTTAATAACTGATTTTATATACTTAAGATGCACTACATCTATATAGGATTAGTTGTATTAATATAACTTGCCTATGTTTGCACGTTGGTTAAATATATATATATATATATATTTTTTTTTTTTGTAGCTAAAATCACTCCTCAGTATGAGGTCATGTGTGATTCATCGATAAGACCGTGTAGGATATTTCTTCAAGGTTTGCCGGGGGCTATCTAGGCATATTCAAACCCACTTGCTTGGAGCGTTGGCTAATAGGGTATTATGCTCTAATTTCTTGTTTACCTGCTTTAGCCACTTTTAGTTTTTAGCGTGCTCACACTGGCAATGCCGCAGTTTTTTTAAATCTGACGTTAGCCGCTTGAGCCGGCTAACGCTTGGTTGAAAAACGTTCTCTCTCTCTCTCGATATCTATATATATATATATATATATATAAACTGATAAATCCGACAATATATAATCAACAACAACGGCAACTTAGTACTGCAGGCATTTTGATATGTTATCTGCTTGAGAAAGTATGTTAAAAGGAAGTAAAGGTAAGCTTATTTAAGTAGCGGAAGAGGAAATTTTGAAGCACTGTTCTGGTGCGCGATGCATTGAGATGAGCCCAATTTGGGCAAAACAATTTCAAACCGACCTACTAATATGGGTATTTTGTTGTCCCGATAGCGATCTATCAGCTTTCAATCTAGGGCCTACCTATGCTTAGCGGGCATAGCTACCGATTTTGATATGGTGAGGTCCAAAAAAATGACTTTTAGTCCTAGCCAATCACCTAATAAACTGTTTTTTTTTTGCTTAACCAGAGCGTTTACTTGTTCATTGAACAATGCCGTAACCGACAGCATGTAAGATAGTTATTTTTATGAAAAAGTGGAGACGGCAGGAGGACTGGTAAGACAAAACTAAATACCTTAGTTTTGTCACGGGTCATCGTGAAGGCATATGACGATCTAAATTGGATAAGATAGGTAATGCTAACGTTTCTGCCGTCTACTTATGCACCGTGGGTCAATCAGTACACAATGCGAATTTATATTACGGGATGTAGCGCAGCTTCTCTATTGAATCGCAACACAGTGCTTCGATGCCGATTGGTATGTAAAAACATACAAGTATGCTGGCAGCTTGAAATTATCATCACGTTTTGACACGATTATTAGTGCAACAATTAAAATCAGCAACCTGTGATTCCACGACCAACAAAGAAGTTAAGCTTACACCAAATGCGGGCCGCACTTACTGATTAAAGAAAATGCTTTTATTGCCGGAACATAAGTATAATGCGATTGGTATATATATTTTTACATACAGATATGCATCTGTAAAGTTTAAAAAGTAAATTCCAATTGCACAAATAAAGGGCGTTACTTGGGAACATAATAATTATGTTGTAATGTACTTAATACATACTACTGGTCGCTGTATTAATAAACCATGATCTGCGACTGTGTTATGATAATTACAATGCAGAGGAATTTCTGGGAACTTCTAAGGGATCAGGCCAGGCGTAGAATGTGCGTCATGCATTCCCCAAACCTCCCGTATAGCAAAGGCTATATTTAGTTCCGAAGAGTGGCGGCCCCACATTTTGTTATTGATTGTTTTTTCAACCAAATTCAGTCTGTTCAAATTTCTAATTCAATTTGCGTGCACAGATTCGTAAATGCCAAGCTTGCGAGGGGATTCAAAGAATATAGGAGCATAGACGTTTGATAAATGTGCTAATAACGCTCAGCTGCATGTGCTTTGGTTAAACAATCAGAGCTATTTTCGTATCAGCGATCTACTCGATGCGGTTCATTGATGTATACTATATGTGCGCAATTTGCGTTAATTAAGTATACCTCATAGCAGGGGTACCATTGAGTATGTATTCTCGTATATACACACGAGGACATATATATAGACCTATCTGTATGCATACATTTACTTGTGTAGCTTGGTTTAAAGGTGTACGGTGTGATTCCGTAGTATGTATATATCGTCGCTAGTAAGAGTCACTAGCAGACATCGCATACGTTTGACTGGAAACAGATAGTGCTGCTTGCGTGAAGGGGACCTCGTAGCCCGTGACAAATATTAAGCGCATACAGACTAGTGCTCTATGTAATATAGGTGCTAAACTTGGCACCTAAAATGTATTCCATAAAAAAAACAATATATATAGTACTCGTGTTGTGTTCAGCAACTTTTCGCGCGCTTGTTTATTTAAGGTATTCGTCGTTTGCTTTAATAAAGATTTAAGCTAAGGCCGAAATGCAGCAGCGCGCAGGCCCGTTTCCTAGGATAGATTGTCAAAACCTGACAAAAAGGCAGTGCGTAGTGAGGAGGTGTTACTGGGTGTGGATACCTGTTAGAGACTGGCTCATCTACGCGTCATAAAAATAAACCCAGAAGATTTAAATCTGGACTGTTTGATGGTCAGAAGTGTGTGCTCTAATGTGAGCGGGCGCGTCGTTCTGCTGAAGTACGTACGGCCTTTAATTCGACGCCGTACTCATTGGTAGGCCTCCGCTGTGATCATTGCACCCTTTTTAAATAAAACTTGAAGCCTCACTTGACACCACTTTTAACACTTGCACCTTCGCCGGAACTTGGACGTTTACAAGCACCTCCTTGGGGCAGTGGGCAGGGCATCATTGTTCTTGTTTAATTTAGCGCGTCAACCGTAAACAAATTTATCTGAGAAAAGCTAAAATCGTCCAACAGCCTTATGTTTAAGCGAACACAGGAGCAACTCAGAGCGAGCCACTCTGATGGCTTTGGTCTCGTCGGACCGAGTTTGT
This sequence comes from Dermanyssus gallinae, assembly GCA_003439945.1. NCBI lineage: Eukaryota > Metazoa > Arthropoda > Arachnida > Mesostigmata > Dermanyssidae > Dermanyssus > Dermanyssus gallinae. Next base: position 2,542,138 of record QVRM01005866.1, on the reverse strand, counting down.
CGAACTTTTCGCGCATACAAAATACCCAAAAAAAGTGCATATTGTCCGTTGCAGTCCGACGCATTATGCCAGCACTCACGTCTAGTATATCTGCGTGTGTCTTCAGCGAAGTTCCAGGATCGTCCGAAATCAGTTTTTTGGCTGACGTTTCACGATCGCGGGAGTCCTCACTGGCCTCACGGCCGTCGTAAATTTTCCTGAGTGCACTCCCAGGAGCTTTCTCGGACTTTTGTGCGTCTCTTTTGTATCTCTTGGCATGCAATGGCATGCACAGAACTTCTCGGATAGTTGAACAAGGAAAACAACCTCGTCGACGCTCCTGCCACCGCAAAACGATTCTGCCACTGCCAATCGTTGCTCTCATTCGGGCCTAGAAGATGTGCTTCCGCCATTGTGATTACGTCGAATCTGATCGCCATGTTGTCCGTCTGCTGGTGGCGCGCAAGTTTACCTTTATCGTGCTCACCCTGTATATATATATATATATATATATATATATAGACTTTTTATTTTATCGTCTTTACGACAGCTGGGCAAATAGTAAGGTCACTCACGTTCTCTTTGTTTATCAACTTTTCTGCTATATTCATATTTCTAAATGGATGTCGAGCGCTCTTCTTCTTCTCGAATGTGCTGCCTTATAACAGACGATGCCGGTCGCAGTGTCAACTGGAAATCTCAGTAATTTCCTAACTAAATTCAAACGGTTGTGTGCATTCCTTTAATTTTTTGACACGACCGTGTGAAGCTGCGAGGATATGCTCGCTTCGAGGCTGTTCTGTACTTTACTACTGTAGCTGTGTCGATACATTTTTGTGAGCGCATATGTGTGCGATTTATATGTATCGGGCGTATGTGGATATTCACCTACTACGGGGCGTTTTTTGTACACTGGTTCTGACGATAATGATGATGACGAAGATGATAATAATAATAACAATGATGGTGATATGCCTATATAGCAAGGCAGGCGACGTCGTCGAACTTCCGTGGCGTTGCTGTTGGACGAAAACATCTATTTACTAGCGTGTGTGTCGTGTGGCATGTCGTGGGCGCACTGTGCAGCTACTATATCTGCGTCTTGCACAGCGGGCAGGCAGTATGAATCGAATGAGAGAAGCGATATGTATGCTATTCAAATGATCTGCCTTATGGAAGAGCGCTGTATACACGTCCATATGTGTCCTTCCTCTATCAATAGGGCGGTGAGGGCCGGGCGGGGTGGGGGGGTGGAGTAATGGGTAGGAAGTGGGCAGGGACGACCATTGATGCAAAGGACATGTGTATTGAAGGCAGACACAGAAAGAGGCCTGCTCGTTCGATTCTTATTTGGCTTGTAGAAGCGGAAACGTAGGCAAAGAAGCAGAGAGATTGTAGCATTCAGATTAGTCTCCGCGGATGCGCGCCCGTTCGCCAAGCAGTGAGCCCTCGTAAGGAACGTTCGTCTACAGGTTGTTGCTCTGCTTGGTGGGATCTGCTTGGCGGCGGGTCACCAGCGCAAGCCAGCCACTAGCGTAGGCCGATCTAATAGCTGTGTAATTATCAATATTGTGCTAATTTCACTAAGCCTAATTTATTAACCGTCCCCGTGCGGTCAAACGTACAAGGTTTATATACATAAGGTTAGCAGGTATTAAAAATGCTTTGTGATATATATTTATTTATATATATATATATATATATATATATATATATATCAATTTGTTTTCAATTAATTGGAGAAAAATTGTCAATTCCCATTTAAAAAACGTCTGGTTGACGTTCAAAATTTGGTGTTTTTTTTAATCGTCGCCAGTTTGGCGTTTCGCAATAAAATTGCATAACATCTTAATATAGTTTTGTCCTTCTCTAAAGGGCACATACGCCGAATGATAAGCGCAAATCATATCCGACAATTTGCTACTGCAATGCCACTATTAGAAAGCACAAATGCATTATAGCAAAGTCCCTGGGGCATTTATTCTTTATAGGCAAGATACACATACATACAAGGGCGGACCGACAAGTTGGAGGATCCAAGAGTCGTTTGCCCAGAGTTTAGGCTTCTTGCGTCACACGTGCTCGCGAAATCTTCTTAAAATTTCGCGGTAGTATTCCCTGATGACGGGAGAACCGGGAGGCAAAAATTCGTGGAAGATGATACCCCTGTAGTCGTAAAAAGCAGTCAAAAGGATCTTGGCGTTAGGTCTGCTCTATCTGAATTTCATGGATCGATCGTCCCTTGGAAGCACCACTGGCTTTGGTCTCGACCGTAACCTCGTCGTAATCGTACACCTATGACTGCCTCATATAATCTTCCCGAAAAAGTCCAGGGTCTTCTGCTACCGCCGAAAAGTTAAATTCGAGCATTTCCCGACGGGCGTTCATTTGCTGGAAAATCAACATTTTTGGAAGAGCTTCGCTGCCAGTCTTTTGGCGCATAAAATGTTCGTCAAGTGGTATGGGTTAGTTGTAATAGTCACTAATCCATAAAATATCTTAAATTTTTGGCTATTTCCCTGGTAGTAATTCAGCGACTGCTGAGTAGGATCTTACGAACTTTTTAATGTTTCCTTGTTTTACTCACGTCAAAGGCCTTCTTGAAAAGGTGTCATCTTCATCTCTTCATGTCCGTCGCAAAATCGACGGTACCACGTATACACAGTATTTCGGGCACTGCTTGATAAACAACAATTCTATTACTTAAGAATACATTAGTTAATTTTCACTTACACATAACTTAATTCCTATTTGTTGCTTTTCACATTCCATCTCATTAAAAATCGTCGAACATCGAATAAACCGGGCAAGCTCTAGTACTTGAATTTCAAATTATTAGAGCTCGCCCTATATACAGGGTCATTCATATTGTTATGTACTTATTTCGAGGTTTGGTTGAACTCTGCAAGAAAATATTTTTTTTCCTATGGAGGGAGGACGCGGAAACGTCTTGTTTAGGAGAGAGAGTGAAGTTTATAAAAGTAGTTATTCAACTTCTTTTCTCCTACATAGTTGTGCGAAATCGACGTTTGCGGGAGAACCAGTCAACGCATAAAGGAACCGATTATACCGGCGTGTTCGGAGGAAAACGCCGGTACCTACTAGCTTGCGTAGCAAAAAAGCGGATACATATGTTAAGGAAAGTCATGAAAAATCAATATTTTTCGTTAACGCTTTTTCATGAAAAATCGTCAAATTTTTTCATTGCGACCAAAAATGTACGTCCAAAAGACCACTCTCTCGCAATAGCAAATTTAATGCCCATCATTTTCGTACCAAGGTGATGGTGCTGCGTTACGTAGTTGTCAAGTAACTAAGCGTTTTCGACAGTCATAGTTGTTATGTTTTACGCGCAAGTCTTCACGTTCAGAACCGTAAAAATTTGCCAAGACGTTTCCGCTCCCTCCTTCCACTAGGAAAGAAATTCTCTTGCTGAGTTCTACCAAACCTCAAAATATGTACCTAACTTTCTCATACGCCCTATGCAAATATGCATGCCTTGGCTTTTGATATAGCTATTGAAAAATCTTAGTGACTTGACAACTACGTAATGCAGCATCATCACTTTGATACGAAAGTGGTGGGCATTAAATTTGCTATTGCGTGAGAGTGGTCTTTTGGACATACATTTCTGGTCGTAATGGAAAAAAATTACAATGTTTCACGAAAAAACGTTAACGTAAGACATAACAACATATCGACTTTCTATGACTTTCCTCAACCTGTGTATTCGCTTTTTCCTACGCAAGCTAGTGAAGTGTCTTCCGCTGTGCAGAATTTTCCACCGTTTTCCACAGTTCTCCGAACACGCCGGTGTAATCGGTTCCTTTATTCGTTAACTGGTTCTCCAGCAAACGTAATTTCGTACAACTATGTAGGAGAAAAAAAAGCAGAATAACGACTTTTATAAATTTCATCCTCACTCCTAAACAAGACGTTTCTGCGTCCTCCCTCCATAGGGAAAAATTATTTTCTTGCCGAGTTTTATCAAACCTCGAAATAAGTACATACCGATATGAATGACCCTGTATATATATATATATATATATATATATATATATATATATAATATTATATTTTAACTGCATTTGATCTAATAATACCTCACGTAATAATTGATGAACCTCAGGTTTGTAAAGTCCTGCACGTTTTAAGCAAACTAGTGTCTATTGTTGCAGACCGCAGTTACCTTTACTATTACTCGTAGTATTATCATTGTTACTTTGATATGTTATCAGCGTAAACTAAGCAGTAAAGCTGGGGTGTAAATCGAGCTTCTGTGCCGCGTGTTTTTGTTATTTATGCGAACACTACGCTTAGTGTTCCAGCGGTAGATCTACATAACAAGGTGGTTACGCAATAGGCGACGATAAAGGATTTGGTTCATTACCGGGGACGGCTGGGCAGCTGTCTCATTAATTACAGCGTAGTGTTATCTCCTCCTCGTGCATATATATATATATATATATATATATATATATATATATATATATATATATATATATATATATATATATATATATATATATATATGACAATTGACTCTAAATTGCAAACTGTGTGCTTTAGTAGGTTGATTGGCAGATTGATTTTGTTTCCTTGTTGAGCTCTTATCTGGCTATCGCGGCTGTACTACTGTGAGATAAATCGAGCCTCGCAGGTCGCAGCGACGGCCAACAGACAGTCAGGTATCGTATCCAAAGAAAGCGTGATAGTAAAGAGGACACACAAGAGAGAGGGGGAGAGCGAGAGAGAGAAAGAGAGAGAGAGAGCGGGGGTGAGGATGGAGGGTACGAGGGGTGGTGGGAGGATGGGGGGGGGGGGTGACGAAGAGAAAGTTTTCGTCGTTTAGTGTCGTAAATGTTACTCACTAGAGCTATGTGAGACTCTTTTGTGCGCGCTTGCTACTGCGGCCGCCGATGGTGTCAATGCTACGAACTACTGTTGGACTAGCGCGAGTCAGTACTCACTGCCGCATTAGTACTGATTGCTACCACACTACTGCTCACAGCAAGAGGTACATATATTCGGACAGTGGCTTCTGCTAGCGTCAGCGTACTGCTAGCCAGCGGCCTTCAACATCAGCTACGGCAGCGCGCACAGCAGCTGCAGCCGGGCTTCAGCCTGATACGAAGTACGAATGTATCCTCATCATAGCAGTGGATGCGTCTGCCATAGCAATGACTAGTAATGATTATAGTCGTAGTAGCAGTAGTAGTCAAGGTAGTGAAGTTATAGTTAAAGTTGTTGTAATCGTGGCGATATCAGCTGAAGGGGCGGCGGCAGCAGCATCAGAAGGAGCGCTAGTAGCACCAGAGCTTGTTGTGGTGGTGGTGGTAGTGAGGTTGTTGTTGTCGTTGTAGAAACTCGTTAATGAGGAGTCAGTCACCTCTCGGTGCCGCGCGCTACGTAAAGCTCACTGAGTTCCTTCAGCTCTCTTCAGTTACGACGAGCTTCAACTAGATCAAGTTCGCTTGAGCGGGCGGAAGTGGTAAAGAATGGGCAGCCGTACGGGCAGAAGACCTCACCCCACCCTTCCCCTATCTAAGCCGTGTTCGCCTATCGGCTGAACCTGATTGTTGGTATTGCTTTTTTCATTGTTGTTGTTGTTGTTATTGCTGCTGCGGTGGTGGTTATTCTCGTTGTCGTCCAAACTACGGCCGCCACCACCACAAACAGCCCGGTTTTCACAGGAGTTAACCTAGTGAGCTTTGACGTAAAGATCGCCGCGGGCTGTTGGGCTGTTTGGCTTGTCTGACGACTGTACTATCTGTCGTGTTTCAACTGCCGCTTTCGCTGCTTTTTGTGACCGTATTAGCTACTTAAGCATCTCGTCGAAAGTCGCGTCACAGAGTCGTGTATACTCACACAGCCCAACATGCGTGGCGGACGGTCGTACAACATGGTTTTACAACCGTTGCTGCAGATGGTCCTCAGCAACAGCATCACATCGTCGTCGTCGTCGTCATCATCAAGTGGAAACAGCCTAGCTGACGGATGAGATTGACCATTAGTGCTTGAGCAGCCTTGCGCGGACGTAGGCCGCAGCCGCATGATGGGCTACGGCTCGTCCCTAAGCAGCGCCTCGCGAAGGCGGTCTCTCGGTGTCCCGAGGTGGGTCTTCGAAGGCGAAGCGTCTGCTCGCCTCGTTTCCTATGTTTCTCTCGTCCTGCGCGAAGTCAATCCTATCTCGCGACGACGATGATGATGATGACAACAACAGCATAACACCAGTAGGCGGCAGCGATCGCCAAGTGTTCGCCAGTGCTAGAAAGGTGAAGCGGGGCTGGACAACACGGCAGCGGGGAGACGATGATGGCAAGGGTATCATCATCTATCGATGCCGCTTGCTATCTATCCGACATGGCGCTCACCTCTGCTTTTTATTGTTTCGGTAGTTCACCCCACTGGGGGGGGGGGGGGTGACTGCAGAAGCAGCCGCTGCAGCTTCGGCAGAACCATAGACAGCGATTTAATAAAACAAAGATCCTCTGCGCGTCACCGCTGAATCTAGTTTTCGAGTGAGCACCGCATCGGCAACAACTCCCATTACGACGAATAGGGCGAAGGGTAGACAAAAACGTGCTCCTCGTCTTTCTTGTACTTGAGATGCCTGATTCATTATTATTTTAGTTTTAGTTTACGCAGTAATACAATGAAGGGCTTCCAGGCCGTTCGACAAAACTGTGCTTGCTATTTAACGTTTGTACAAATACTCAATTTGATTAAAGCTAACTATGATCGTTCATGGATTATACTATTAGACCATGCAAAAAGGTTCGTTTAAGATAAAAGGCAAGCAATAACTACGCAAGTGGGATAGAGTAGAACGACTCAACGCTCTCAATCATGTTTTCGATTTCGTCGAAATATGTACAATGGCAACAAATGCAAGTAAAGTTCGTTTGTTGCTACTCTCTCGTTTTCCGCTGAACATACGTTAACACATCATTAAATGTCATTACGTTCGCAGGCGACTGTAGTGTGGCGACACGTTAGTAAACAAAAGCTGCGCGTTTGGTTTGGTTTTCAGATGAATATTGTTGCTCTCGGAGGTAACGCGTCGGGTGTTTGATGCGCTCCGCGGACTTCAACCAGGAACTCAGGAGAAAGAACTACATCACAACAATTCTTAAATTTCGAATACGAAATCGACCACCGCCTTTACCACCTTTACCACCGCCGCCATCTCGACGTGCTTTTCTGACTGCTGCTGCTAACTTTAGTCGCGCGTCAACTAGTCACTCGATTTTTGGCTGCACACGCAGAAGCTCGAAAGCAACGAGCAGTAACTGTTGGCGTGTTCGTCTGTTGCGAGCCGTTAACCGCAAACGTCGAACGATACGACGGCGGAAAAGAAGAAAGCGATTTCGAAACTACGGCGCTCGGACGCGCAAGCTGACCAGCCTAACCTTCGGCCGGTCTTCCACCTCAACACCTCGGTCTTCACCGAGCACGACGACAAATTCGTGTCGCATCACTCCACCAAAGGTACGTGCCAATCCGATCACGTGAACTCGTCAGAGAGTCAGTCAGTCGTCTGAAGTCAGATGAGGTAAGTCACACATTAATCCTCGCTCAGAGCGGAGAGACGGCAGAGATGTTATAATCAGTTACAACCAGAACCGAACTTTCCATGGAACAACGTAATTCGTGTTGATTTTGAGACGGGCTGTAGAGCGACGTACAAACAAAACCGAGTTATGTTTTAGCATTACTTACTACGCATCCGTTCATAGGCGTACATATGTTAGTGATGTTATATCCTTACGTACAGGGCATCTTTATATTAACGTTAGTTATCCAGTAGTTCATGCCTATGTTTGTTGCGCCAGACGTCATCATGGTAACGGAATCGGTGGTAAACTTAAGAAATCCGCAGCCATCTTGTCAGGCGAAAACGTAGGGCTGCACGTTTGTTTGCGCCGTTTGTGGGTGCAATTAGTAGCTGCAGTATTCTGCAGTGTTAGCTGGCCTGACTCGTTGAAGGATAGCAAAACTTATCGCGCCGCTCATATCAAGCAGGTTCGGTCGCTTCGGTTCGGACTTCAGCCTGACGAGAGTGGCGACGTTAAGGCGTCGTGGACGCGCGACACCTAACACGAAATTAGGATGCTGCTTAAGTCGTAAATGTGGTTTGTGCGATGGTGATCATCGATCTTCGTCGAACGGGGGATCCGGGGCGGCAGGCTTCGCGCTCGCCTGACGCGATGTCGCCCCGCCATCGACAGCAACAGCGTGGTGACACGCTCATAACGGTGTGGCAAATTATACAAAAATTGCCCATCTCCCTCCGCCTCAATCAGACAGGCTCGGCGGCGGCGCTCGATCGCCATATCTGCATCTGAACAGCAGACGGATCGGAAATGTGTATGGAGGGCGCGCGCGTCGGAAGAGCTATGAAAGCGAGCCTAGCCGCCTTCGAGTCTACCGAGAGAGGAGGAGAGAGAGAAAAAAAGGGAGAAATAAAGATAGAGAGAGCCTATCTCTCACGCAAATGAAGCACTATTGCTACAGTGAGCCGAGATTTCGGTAGGCGGTAGTGGCGGCGGCTGCAGCAGCAGGAGCACGGCTAGACCAGTAAGTGGGGAGCGGGGTGGAGGAGAATTCCGGCGGGCTCTCGGGGACTCCTGTGTGTGTGACGTATTTGTGGCAGCGTAGTAGTAGTTGTAGTAGTATGATAGTGGTTAGTGCCGATCAAAGGAGCGCCTACTGCTATAAGAGGTTGAACGTGCGCAAGGGTGGGCCGAGCCAAGGGCCGGGGGCATCTTCTGGCCTCTACGCTATGCTTCGGCTCGCCTCGCCTCGCCTTGTATGTGCGTGTAAGCGGGTGGACGGCTGGCTGGCTGCTTGTGTGAGTATGATTGTGTATATGTCAGTATGTGCAGATGGAAGATGTATGATGTATGATTGGGAGGTGGGGCTGCTGCTGCTGCCACCCATATGGATGGAAATGACCCAGCCGCTTGCCCCCGTACCTTCCTTGCGACAAGCTCTTTTCTCTCCTCTAGTTGGTCTAGTTCTCTCATCTGACGGGAGCCGACCACCACCGGAGCACACGCACGGGCCAGGGGGAGGGGCAGCGGTCTTGAAAGGGACTATGGGCAACAACCGCCTGCCTAGCCGACGGTAAGGACGAACCGACGGCCAAGGAGTTCGGGGGGCGCAGCTACACTACTACGGGTTTTCATATCGAAAAACTGTTCTGTTCGTTCGTTCGTTCGTCGGGAGGCGAGACAGATTAAACCAACGCAATGGCGATCGTGGCCCTTGCTGTGGCCGGGAAGCTCGGCCACAGCAACAAGGAGCTGCAGCTGGATGCTCGGATGGATGGATAGACGGACAGGCTGGGCAGGAGGAGCCGGCTTGCCAGCTCACATTCCTGCCGTTCGTCACATCCGACTGCAGCAGCTAGACTGTTGTAGGGGTGGGACGTGGCGGGGCAGGATGAGTGGAAAATGACATCCGCAAAAAGAAGATGTCGACACAGCCGATGGCCAACTTCTTGATGTCTTCCAAGTGTTTGGCGGGCGGCGTAGTTTCTCGCCGATTGCGACGGCCTACTCTGCTGACTTAGTTAGTCGCCTAATTTTTAAAACATAACGTGAGTACGGTGCAGAGTGACAGCTGTCGACTAACGCGTCAAGCGTTGTTGACCGAACGCTTACGCATTAGATCGCTAACGCGCATCATATTACACGGACTCAACGGTGGCGGCTCGCTCTCATATGGCTGATTGGGTTTAGTTTTATAATACCAGTTGAGATTATGCAATTGTATTTATGCAGAATATAAAAAAAAGCAACTGTAATAGCTGTAGTATTTATTATTATTATTACTATTATTATTATAACTATTAATTATTATTACTATTACTATATGCTTTGTGGTCTGGCACACTGTGGTTGCTTAGGAAGTTCGGTGGAGCAACCGCAAAACATGCGAACTTGGCTTTATGTGATTTTATTTCACGCTTGTGCTTTCGCGGCAGACGAGACGGTTGTGCACTGTTGTGCCCTGTTCGTGCCTGTTGGCTGGCTGCTGATCTCAGTCCAGTACATTCTCGTCTCTGACCGACGGCATCTGATGGGAGTCTTTGTTTCGGCCCGTTTCATTTTGCCGCTTCTTCACCCGTCGTCGTGTTGTTGGTCTTCATCATTGTCCTATCGTGTTGATATTGACGAACTCGTGCAGCGAGCCAACAGACCTGTGTTGGCGACGACGTTCAGCGTTAAGTACTTGTGCGCGATGAAGTGCTCAGAACAAGGCTAGTGCTGATGAAGGCGTCGGTTGATGATGGTGAGGTGTTGTTGTTGTTGATGTTGTTCCTATTGTTGTTGCCGCCGCCGCCGCTGCTGCTTTGGTCGATTAACTTGCTCTGTTCCTCCTTCTCGTTGTTGTTGTTGTTTTTTTGTTGTCATTGTTGTCGACGCATCATCTTCGTCGCGACTACCGCTGCGCTGTGGAAGAAGATATGTATGTATGCACGTATGTATGTCTGTCTGTCTACCAGCCGGCCTGTATATCTGTCTGTCGATGTGTATATTGAGTGGGGACGGACATTGCATGACTAAGTCAATTTGAAAAGACCGGTGATGATTATGACAACAGAACACCTCGAGACAGCGCACTGCCACTGCTGGTACGATTCTGACGGGCCAACGTCCCCCCGCCTCTCTCTCCCTCTCTCTCTCTCTCTCTCTCTCTCTCTATATATATATATATATATATCGCTTTCTCTATCTATATTTCGCTGTTTCTCTATATATCTTTCTCTCTATCGCCTGTTTCCTCTTCTCTCTTCTGTGTGGCTCTCTCTTTATTTCTCTATTTATATTGTTGGTCTTCCTTCTGTTCTTGCTCGTCCTCTCCAGAAGACGTCGAACTCAAAACAACTTAGTTAGCCCAGGTCACTCAGACGATAGACTATCCACGTGGACAATGTAAGGTGATTTGTCGTTGCACTGGGCTAAACTGCAAGCGATTTCTTCGCACTACCCCCCCGTCGAAGCTAGATTCAGCTTATTCAGCGCTTCGGCCCTCGACGGCGACAGTTCATTTGTCATGTAGCTCAAGTTGACGATGATTTAGCGGTTCGTGCCGACTCACAAGGAACACTATTGGCTACAGCAGATGACATATCATGTACATATGGGCACACGACAATCATTTGGATAATATTGCTGAACTTTTATGCCAGTGAGCCCGTTGGCTGTGCTGGTCTTCACTGCCGCCCGGTGCCAGTTCTTCCGTACACAGAAGTTGTTTGTCAACTTGCTTGAAGCGTTATGTCACGTCTATTGCCGACATTTATCGTGACTGTAATGATATTGCTTCTCTCGATATGCTTAGTAGAATGACGTTTTTATTTTCAGATATTTTAAATCACAGTTCCGACCGTTGGAAGTACTATATCATCGTTGGTGTTGTTGATTATGTTACAGCCATTACCTTGCTAGCTGAATGTTACCTGTGCACCAACTATGCCAGATTTTAGATTAGCTGGGTCAGACAAGGCAGGGTGAAAGTTGTACATTAATTTAAATGATACTGTTAAGCTTCGTCATCTAGAGCGTCTTGATTCAAATGTTTGCGGTGATGCCTTACCCGTGCTATTCATTGCAATACCACCTTAACGGTGTCCGCCGAAACAACCGCTCACGGGTTTGGCTAAGGTCGTGATTTAGGACATTTTTCTGCTAAAACAAATGGCAAAAAGGTATGGTGTGTCGCCATTGCAAAAACAAGAAGATGAGATCTCTTCAATACTCTTAATCAATGAGTGGAATGCACGTTATAGCCAGGAGCAAGGTCGGACGGGACATGGTTGTCGCATACGGTTTTTAAACTATGTTTGTCAAAAGCTTTGTTACGTCCTAACGATCGCGCAATTAATGTGAAATGCGGTAGTTAAATCGGACATGGTTGATGCCACTTGATTCAAATGCTATGTTCACATAAAAACAAGTATTTGTATAACATTTTTTCTACACATGCCGATAGGGACATTCCTAACGAACGTGTCTATTCAATGTAAACGCCGTTTGATTGAATCGCCGCTTTAATCTGACACCTAAAACGTTTAGAGACATCTTGTAAATTCTGTCTATATTTGAAAAAACCTACTGGAGGTAAGCAGGGAGCGAGTAATGTTGAGTTTTGTTAGACTCTTGTCTAATAATGCCCCACACTTAGTAGTCCAAAGGGTTTAAATCTGGACTGTAAGGCGGCCACGAGTGCTTGTGTCTTCAGAAGGTGCTCATTTGTACCGCCAAACTACCCTCACTGAACAGATTTTATGATGAAACATAATTTATCCATAGTCTTACTAAAGTTTGCAGAACATGCAAATAAGCTTCTTGTGCCACTATTTGTTTTTTTAAACGATTGGTGCCATCACATCTTTTTCACTAACCACCACACTCAAGCAAGATGGGCACATAAGCTGTTATTCTGCTCTGCCCACAATAGGGACGTTTTCTGGGTCCTACGACAAGTCAACGGGAATTAAATTAGTTCCCAATGACTTAGAGAAGTACGATTTAAATAACTTACATTTCAGATGACATTGCTTTAAAGCACCCCTATAGTTTGTCCCTGCTGGTGCTTATTGTGGTAGCTTTTTGCACGCTTTGTCCACGGTTTCTAGTGTAGTATAATATCGTCACTGCTTTTGTAGTGAGCTCGGACGTGTTACAAGAAGACGCTGATATCATTTAACTTTCTGTACTCATTGTATTACCGGTTGAGTTGTTTTTTCATTTATCTATTAGCAATGCGTAACATCTAGAGCGAGAGAAGCCCAGCGGCGAATCGCTAAGATCACTAAAGCAAGACGAATTTGGTCATTTAAGTTGCTAATACTCGCGGGTTGAATTCTGGAGAAATGGCGGGCCGCAGACAGTGCGTAGAAACAGATGCTGTAATGATGATGAAAATGCACAAGTATATAAAAAACTATATACATATGTAGAGACGAGATAGAGCGTTTGCGATTACAGAGAGAGCTAAGGAAAAGAGTAGATGCTATTCATAAAGCAAGAATCATCAGTTTGTAGCCAACAGAGGGCGGAAACACTATTCAGAACACAGCAAGGTATAACTACCGAACTAAGCGAAATATTTTATTAGTTGTTTTTGTCACGCCGTGTTTGTTATCATACTTGCTGTTAATGCTATTGTTAATCTTTGTTGCTGCTATTATAACTGATATGTATATATATATATATATATATACATACATATCAGTTATAATATATATATATATATATATATATATATATATATATGTCTGGAGAGAGACATACAGCCTAATGACTTAATGATGTCAAAATACGTTCTCTAAGTACTATTAGCCGTAGCCGCGTGCGCAGTGCTTCCTACCAGCAGGGCTAGCAGAGTACAAGCAAATGTTTGTCCTAAAACGACGTGACTAGACGTGGCATACGGGAAACGCTTAAATGACTTTCTACCGCTCTGCCCTTACCACTACTGCTGTTGTGGGTAATGTTGTTGTTGCTGCTGCTGCTGATGATTGCAATGCACTGTATATTATACAGGCAGTCAATCCTGGTCGCCCACTATCCTGCCCCTCTTTGTTTTCCTTGTCACGCAAATGAACCTCTAGCTCCAACCAGAACAGCAGCGGCAGCGGCAGCAACAGCAACGACAGCAGCCACATGTGTTGTTTTACGCAGCCGTCATACGGCACTCGTGCATCAGAAGACGACACATTGGGCTATGTTGTTGTGTTGTCACGTATGCTGGCGTGCATACAGGGGCGGCTCCGGCGGTCGGGCAGGACGATGGGTTTACCTCAGAGCAGAGCGGGTAGACATTTACACGCACACACTCACGTCGTGTAGGATTTACGATTCTGCTGGCCTAGGCTGCTGGCCAGCCCCCTATCAGATAGCGCAGGATGAGCGACGTCCTTTCACGTTCTGATGTCGGCGTTATGTTGCTGCTCGTGGTCTGGCGTGAACCTTCCCGAGTACTTTCGCCATCGATGGTCCATGGTTCATCAAAGCTTAATTGCCGTTCTGATCTTCTTATTGCGTCCTTTCTACCGCTCTATTTCTCCGCATATATATATATATATATATATATATATATATTAAGGCGAGCACTGCCGAGTGTGCAATTGTATTGTAAATAATTAATAAATCATCGCAATATTTTCTATATATATTGTTTGCTATATATATATATATATATATATATATATATATTTATGCTATGATAAAGCAGAGCTGTTTTCGCAGATTCTTACGAGTAACATGTAAGTATGTAATCGTTCTATGGTGATGTCGTTACTCTTGATATGTTTATTCTATCAAGTGCGTGAAGTCAAGAAGAACATTTGCGACGACGGCTAGCGAATGACTAGATAAATAGAGCGCAATAATTAGATCATCATGCTCTTGCCGACCGAGCCGAAAGCATACAAAAGAACTTACTTCATTTTTGCCACAGCCGGCGTAGTCGTCGTCGCCGTCGTCAGCTGCAAAGGTCATGCGGGTGGGCGAAATCTAGCAGCCAGTAGTTGCAGCCCTTTTCGAGGCTTGACTACGGTTCGTCTTTTAGGCGTTCGGGGAGACATCGGGACGAGATCGGGAACGAAAAGGGGTTGTCAAATGTCGCATAGTCACTCCACAGGACAAACAGTACAACCATAGGGGTGGGAAAAATAGGCCACTCGATGCTCTTTGCTGCTGCTGCCGCGTTTGCTCCTACTGCCATCGCCCCGAGTGCCACTGCGCCTCCCGCTACGGAGTCTACTTCTTGTCTAAACTTCATGTATCCTACACATGTATCCTTTCGCACACGCTGCCGGCGCCGCCGCCGCCACTCGGAGCCCTTTGAAATTAAATGGAGCCTATAAGGCCACACATGCGACTGGGTATGACCACTTCGGGGAGACGAGGTCGGAGACGAAGGGGCTAAGGCTCAAAGAAAGAGTACCCCCCCCAGTGAAGCACCAGCTCACCCGAAGCCCGGACGATGACGAGTATGAACGGCGTATGAATGAACGGTGGCGTCCTCCCCTCTTCCCCGGCGGCCGCCCTGTTTGATGCTCGACCTCACGAAGTGCATTGTGGGCGGCGTCTCTCGCAATAGAGCTCGCATTACGGCTCGCGTTCGTCCGGCTTCGTTTCGTCATCGGGACACGCGTTCATATCAATGCAACGCCGAGACTATGCCGCGACAGTCGCATTGCTTCCGCAACGACGACAGCAGCTTCAGCAGCTGCAAAAGCAATGCGGCCACAGCGTAGAAGGAATTTAGAGCCAATTTATCAGATAAAGTCGTGCGCGCTTTCCGCCTGGTGTCATCACCTGGAAAGGGAGCGATAAAGAGAGAGGCAAAAAATGAACCAAATTATATATACAGGATCTCCCAGAATTCGTCCAACAAACTTTGGGATCTAGTACAACTCATCACAAAAATCTGCTTTTTCAATGGAACAAGGGGCAGAAATGTCTTCTGAAAAATGGGTAATTGAGCGTGCACGTCGGGATGTAAGAATTGCAAAGTATTTCAGTTCTTGCGAATTCTCTGTAATAAAACATTTGTTCTGTTTTGAGCTAACGTAGAATGCAATGTGCATCATATGTCAAAATTTCCAAACAAGCAGGTATATTTGGTTTGTCGATATGATAACTGAGGCTCTCGCGATCGCAGATTTAGTGAAGATATGTCAAAATAAAAAGCTTGATACAGCCGCGTTTGGTAATTTTGCTCGTATTTCGAAAAAAAAACATTTGCGCGCTCTTGTTCCATAAAAAACATATTTCTTCGCCGAGCTGTACTAAACCTCAAAGTATGTTCGACGAATTCTGGGAGACCCGGTATTTATATGAGGAGAAGTGAAATAAATTGATTTAGTTAAGACAAGGACAGAAACAGATCGCGAGCCACAGATACAGCAAAGCAGAATGGTGAAAAGCAAACACACAAAAACGCGATTTTCTGCTGTCTAATATAGGAACCAACGTTCGGACCAACTCGCTTCACGGTGAGTTCTAAGCCCCTGAGGAACAGAGGACGGTCTAGAATTAGGATACAGTCAGTAGCCTTACACAGTTATATAAGGTTGTATAAGCAAAATAACATTTTAACACGGAAAGCTGGAATATGAAAGCTTTATACTGTCTCTAGTTCAGTTATATGAGTGAATGACACGACTATTTTCACCCATCTTTAACTGCTACCTGAATTATAAATAATTAATGGCTTAAACTACTTTACTTTACTTATTTTAATATTTTACGCATACTTTATTGCTGAGCCTTATCCGTGTATAGTGGGAGGATGACGAGTGAGCAACTTGCTAGCAAACCTGTGTGGATAAAACGGCTCTGCTAATTTCTACGCAGTCTAATTTTATTTAAAACTGCTGGTACCTAAGTTTATTATGCACGCTCTGGAAGCTTATTTTACAGAATACTTTTTGCTATCCCTAAATGAATGCGTTCATATATAGGTACAGATGTAAAACTTTAAGGAAGTGATACTGTAAAATATGCTTACGTGACTCGCGCAGGGGGTTATCAATAAATTATCCTACATTATGCTCAATTTGCAGTAAAGGCTTATAGCAGGTCTGCGGAAAGTCTATCTCGAAAAGCGTTTTTAATACCCTTGAGAAGTATGAACATATTTTTTACGCTCTGACAACCACATTTTAGACGCTCGTAATGAGCTGAGTTGTCTCTGACACGATATCGTCTAAAGTAAAATCTAAAATTTTATACTGTTTTTGAAAATACTAGATCTTCTAAGCGTTAGCTGACTGAAGAACACCGTCGCGCCAAACAGGTTAGGTTAATGCAATAATGTCAGCGCGTTTCAATAGGTATTGCAAAGAAGTTTTGTTTTTTAAACCCAAGCCGAACAGGTAAAACTGGTGCCTATTATCAATGTCAATAAATAGAAACAACAGCCACCTGGTCAATAATTGATATCAACCTCAACTTACAATAATAAAACCGAAGTTTCTTCCTTCTTCAAACTTCTGCCATCAAGAAAAGCAACATTAACATCAGTAACAAACCTTTTGCTTGGCTTGACTGACAATGTCCGCGCTCGTTGAGGGCTGTCACGCCACAGTCAACCGTTCAAGTGCGCCGTTGCTTTTTTAGTGAGCATATTATCGGGTGACACAGGCAACTGCTTTTGCATTAAATTTCGCCTACCTTTTTTATTTTATTTGTGGAGATCGGAGATCCGCAAGTTCAATAATTCGTGCTGCCGTCGAGGTTGGGGAATTGCCGTCGTCGGTCGTTTCCGGTGGTGACGGTGTTAGTGGCCGGTCCCAGCTTGAGCGGTCGAGGTGAGCAAGGTAGCACCTCAGTTGTGCGCTCCTTCGAACATCCCGGCCCTGTAGCCGAGCGACCTTCATATGCGAATGGCGATCCACTATCCCAGTCGTATAAGGTGTCCGCTCAAGGTAGCCTTATCTGTAAGAGGGAATGTCCGAACGACATTGCGACAGGGAACTGCGACGTGCTTTCACATGTATTCAGATATTTTTTGCAAGCAAACTCCGTAGCGGGCGCTTGCTTTCATCAGTTGCTATGTGGTATATATATATATATATATTGCTTGGAACAGATGTGATCGTTGCTTAGTGATACGTGTGATGCCGATAAACGAATTATGTCATTTATTTGGGTTACTAGCAAATGCAGCACACATAGTTACCTACAACGGTTAAAGTTGTCGGAACACCAGATCTGTTGCTGTTTTTCTATTGACTGACCACCCAGTATCTTGGAGACTTCTGCTTGCCGAATGATAGGTTACCATGGCTTATTGTTTTATCTTATAACTAGAAGTTAAGGAGGCCGTGCTGCTTCGCCTCAGAACTCAGCTGCAATGAGATACGGCAATCCTGCAATCTCGAGACACAAGTAATCAAACTTCATTACCATTGGTCTCTTTGTTACGGCCAAAGCTACGTTTCGTTCGGTACTCTTCTTCTGTTTCATCATTTAGGAACGCCGGCTCTACCTCGCCGGGTATTCGGTTGTCATTGTCGATCGCCTGTTCGAGGTTTGCTAGTAACAACTGAATGATGTCCGGTCCACCATAATCAGCCCATAATACAGTGCGCTCGGACAGAGGGTGAGCCGGAGCTGGAGAGTGAGAAAGTGTCCATTCTGAGACCAATCCAAGGTCATTCGTCGACAGACGCGCGTCTGAGCTCCTCAACGTTACTGAACGCTGACCGATCTGCCAGTGTGGTTAGAGATTGGGCATGCTTTTCTTCCTCTGCTCCTTCTTTAGTGTCTGTTTTGAGTTGGCGAGTCGCCGTTGATTCAGGCGAAGACGCCGTCGTGTTAGAGCAGCCGCCGCCTTCGCCAAGGACGACGCGACCCATCATTGTCAGACAGTGGTCCTGGTGTACGAGCGAAGGATGCGCGAGAACATTTCGATCGAGTAGCGGTGTTAATAACAGTAGTAATAGCAGTAGTAGTAGTAGTAGTAGTAGTAGTAGTAGAAGGAGTGGTAACAGTAGCAAAAATGACCGTAAGAATAAGCAAAAATAGTAGTCCTACGAGTAAGCAAGAGTTGTAGTAGTTGCACGAATAACAATAATCATAATCTCAATCATAGCAAGCGACTGTCCTATCGTAGGGGTCAGTCTGTTGAGATTAAAGTTTCTCGCCCTTTTCTTTTCCTCATCGACTGCTAGACGCATATCGTTTCCTCTCCCCCTTCTCTCCTTCCCGCTTTTCGTTCCTCCTGACTCTATCCCAAGTGCCCTGTTCCCCGTAGCATCTCTCCATCTCTCTGCTGCTGTTCACGCGACTTCAAGCGATGCGATGCCAATGTTGAGGATCACGGTGATGGTGATCATCGGCCAGTTCCTCCACCACCACCACCACCACCCTCATTGCGGACGTGGCGACCGCCGCTGCTACCACGGCTGTTCAACAGACCCGGCTGAGGACGACGATGAAAAGGAAGATAAAGAAGAAAAGGAGGAATAGGGAAAGCGAACCGCGGACCAAAATGTCGATCGTGCAGACTCAAAGCCGACGATGCGCTCAGGGAGTGGCTGGCCGAACGACCGCGGTAGACCGCCACTCTGTCTCTGAAGATCTGTGAAGAAGAGTATATGCCTGCTGAGCGCATGTCTGTCCTCGTAGCTCGTGCGTGTTGTCGTCGTTAATGTTGTTGTTGTTGTTGTTGTTGTTGTTGTAGGCCTTGCGAGGCCAAAAATTGAGGGGGAAGGGAAAGGGGAGGCAGGGGGGGGGGGTTCGGGGGGTGGGGTCACAATACCTCAGTGAGAGACAGTAGTAGTCAGCGAAAGTGGACGACGAGGATCGTGCCATGCAAACGCGACACGAGACGAAGAAGAGGAAGAAGAAGCATCGTGGGTGCACCCGGTCAGTAAGAGTTTCCAAATACGACGAAGCCACCTAGTGAAAGTGTGCCCGCGCGCAACTATGAAGAGGAGGCGACGACGGGTGCTGATGTTGGTGTTGTTGTTGCTGCTGTTGTTGTTGTTGCTGCCATTGCTAATGCTGTTGTTGTTGGCAGCAGCAGCATCAATGCGCAAGACGATGCGGGAATACAGTATTTTACCTAGAAAAGGTCACGCCCTCAAAAATACAAGACCCACTGGCTGCGGAGCCTCTATTTTTCTCCCCCTTATATATATATATATATATATATATATATGTATATATATATATATATATATATATATGTATATATGTATATATATATATATATATGTGTCGACAGACGTATGGGATAGGATAGGAAGTTAGAATGACAATGTGAAGAGGATAGCAGAGGGAGAAATGTTTGTGACTGGACGACAGATTGGGGCAGTTTTTAAGAAGGATTTTTTGTGTGGCCATTGCAGCGGAGCGATGCATCTCGAGTTGACAAGTATGACATCTTTGTCTACGCTGTTCTGTCGTTGTCGGAGCCGTTATTGTTGTTGTTGTTGTTATTGGTATTGTTATTGCTAGTGATGCTACCGAGACTTTGGCTGCTATCGGCGCGCGTATCGTTGTATTTCTTTTGATGCTGCGTTCAGTATCGCTGCTGCTAATGTTGTCGTTGGTTCAATTTCTCGTAGATTTAGCTTGTTGAAAAACTACCTAGGTCGTGCTAGTTTAGAAAGTTTTTTTTTTGTGTGTAAGACCCGAAGCAAACCTATTTAATGCACTACTTGAAGGTGTGCCCTCTTTTTACTTTCGCTCGTTGCTACCAAGTGCACTCGGACGAAGTGTGCCATCCAAATATTTATAGAGTGTATACACATAAAAATCCATGTGTCAACCAACGTTAATGATGTACTCTCATCATAGTGGCTGTATGACGACTCAGTATACCTACCCACTCAGTGATGAATAAAACTTGATTATGGTTACTATTATTATTTGCTAAAAATAAAATGATATCTTAGAGCAGCTAGGTCGTGTATAACTGTAATGTAGTGCCACGTTTCAGTGTGTTTTTAAATGAAATTTCAAACGAAACATATGCGCGTGGTAAACCGCGGTGTTCTGACGGAATTCTGTACCGGGCAGAAACCTTAACCGGGAACAGAAGATGCGGAAGAGCGTCTTAGGACAGGAAACGGGGGGAAGGTGAGGGAAAGATCTGGTCTACAGACAGGCTAACTTATGCGCAGGCGAATAGCAAATAGTTCTAGTTTCGACTACGTTTGTCGTTTGCTCGACTTATCGTGGAGGCATATTGTTTAGCACGTCAGCCTAGTTGCCTCCAGTGCTTTTTGTCGCAGTTGCCGCCTGCTTGCAAAGTTGTTCTTGCGTTTCTTCATCTTGTGCTCGTCGATAAGGTAGGGTGTCCAGATAGTTCGAGTTTCAGGTAGGCCTTGGTCGGCTGTAGTTGTAGTTGTCGTCGTCGTCGTAGTGGTCGGCAGACCGACCCAACGGCAGAGGTCGCTACGTAGCGAAGCAGTCTATTTGCTCGATGGCTCTCGTTTCGCTTGCGCAAGCATCAAGATGCAAATAGCGAACAATCACCCTTGGTTGACCCAGCTCCCCCGGCTACCCCGGCTACCCCATCCCATCCCACCCCACCACCCCCCGGCGCCGCTGTCCGTGCTCCTGCCAAAGCACGGGCCGGCCGGCCGGCCGCCTTCCAGGGTGACGATTTTGGCCGGCCCATTGCGCGCGAGAGCGGTCGTGTTCTCAGTGCGCTACTGTAGCTTGTGACGCCGCTGCAGGTCGAGTAGCTCTGCAGGCGCCACAACAGCGGCGGAATCGACATCGGCCACCTCGTCCACATCGTCCACTTCGTCCTTCGTCGTCGTCGTCCTCGTGGACGAAGAAGACGACGACGACGACGATCACGACGACGACAACTAGTACACGATCGGTCAGTAGCGCGGCTCGGAGAAGTTTGAGGAGCGAGGCTATATGGGCGTCATCTACTACTGGACTAATCCGGCGCTGGCGCCAACGCCGCCGCCCCAAAACCGCTGTTTCCCCACATCATGCAGAATGAATGACTAAGAAGAGAGATCCAACCGATCAGGCCGGCCATTTGACTATGACAGCAGCAGCAGCAGTAGTAGTAATAGTAGAAGTAGTAGTAGAGAAGTATTAGTAGTAGTAGTAGTAGTGGAAGCATTACTACGACTATGACTGTCTATGGCTACGGCCGGTCTGCTTTGACTATGCTACTTACCGCCACGACATCGACGACGACGACGACGATCGGTCGTCAGTAGAGATCGTGACGTTGCTCGATGAAAGACAGCGCTAACCCAAACGCGATCCCTCCTCGCTCTCGGCGCCTCCGGCTCTTCTCTCTCTCTCTCTCTTGCTCTCTGATCTCCACGGTCATGCTCGTCGTGGTGATGGTAATGGTGATGATGGTGGTGGTGTTTGTTGCTGTTGTTGTAGTGTTACTATTACTACTACTATTACTAGTACTAAGTAGTAGTAGTAGTAGAAGTCGCGTCGCCATTGAAGCTTTCGCTAACCAAATAATAATAATAAAAAGAGAAAAGGTAGAAAAAAGCAGTGAATCCCCTAAAATATTCCCCGGCTGGCTATCGTCTTCTCGCCGGCTATGTCTTATATAGATAGGATAGAGAGAGAATCTAAAGGGACACACAGATAGAGAGAGAAATAGAGAAAGAGAGAGAAATGTTATCGACGCGCTGTCTCTGCTTAAGTATGATTCCGTCGTTTGTCGTTGTTGTTGTCATTGTTGTTGTTGTTGTTGCTGCTGCTGCTGCTGTTGTTGTTGCCGCTGCTGTTGTTGTTGTTGTTGTTGTTTTGTTGTTGTTGTTGTTGTTGTTGTTGTCGCTGTTGTTGTTGTTGTCGTCTTCGTGATCGCGTGTGTATGTGTGAGTGTGTGTCGTGCGAACAGCGGGTGCCAAGCAGTGCCATATATTCCTACTAGTAGTAACGGTATAGTAGAAGTAGAGGTAGTAGTCGTAGTTGCGAAATCTGTTTGCACGCGCCGGCCGCACATGTGCTGCTGCCGCTACTGGACACGACGACAACGACGACGATGACGATGACGGTAGCGGCGGCGGCAGCGGCACACCCCACCGCACCCCACCGCACCCCACCTATCGAAGGGACAGCAGCTACCGTCCCTTCACTGCTGCAGCCGCTTCGAATCTCCAACAGCATCAGCAGCAAAACAACAACAACGACACCCCCGACGGCGGCGGCGGCGGTGGCAACAACAACAACAACTTCATCAACAACAACAACGATGTCCGTCCGAACAACAGCCGGTAGTGACCAGTGAAAGTAATGTGTGCTTATTCGATGTTCAATGTGTGCACAGTTATGTGGATATACACATGCATTGAAACGGACGTGTATATACATTCATATATATATATATATATATATATACGCAGGACTCCGGTTGAGCGACGCCGTCGCAAGCGAATGACTATAATCAGATTATAGATTTCGCTTGACTAGCCAGTCCGTCTGGGCCCGGCTGGGCACAACTGCGTTCTCAAATCAATTGTGCCTGTAGCGAAAGGCCAATCAAGAATATCCGAACTCGACCGCCGCTGCAAGGACTCAACGTTGCCTCCATGCGTTTGCTATTGAGTCGTACATTGGTTCCTCCTGTCTTTACAGCTGCGATTGTTTTTTAGGCCAGCAGTAGCTGCCGCCACGCTAGCCAGCTCTCGTCGTGGTCATCGAAGACGTACATTGGCGGTATTATTATTATTATTATTATTATTATCATTAACAAAAAGCATTTTTAACGTCACATAACTGCTATAATTTGCTATTTTGGTAGCGGCTGTATTGTCAGCATGTGAGTTGACAGTTTGTCTTCAACAAGAAAAAAATCACAAGACATAGAATTGTTCTCGTGGTCTGAACACACGTCGGCGGCGTACAGTACCGGTTGCTACATATTGGTCGGTCTTGTTGAATTAGTATATACCTGTATATATATGCATGAAGAGAGCATGGTTAGAATACTAGGTTGGCAAGGTTACGGCGTGGTCTCGCGGGGCAGGCGGAGATAGTGCGCTAGTCATGGTTGTCATCTGCCGAAGTGTCGCCGGTTCGATCCCGCTCGTTGAGCGACCGAGTCTTCTTTGAGCGACGTCCGTTTTGAAAATAGTACATGAAAAGTCATATATAGCTGAGAGTCAGCGGCCATACGCGCTGCCACAAGAACTGTTGGGAAAATTCTAGATGACTTTCGTCGGGCATGTCAATCCCAACATGTCCGCGGTTTGGGCGCATCGAAAATGTTTCTAACGTCGCTCCCAAGTTCGTGGGGAACGGAGAATAGTGTAGAATTAAGAAACAACTCTCTTAAATGTTTTAGTTCTAGACTCTATTACTGGCGTTAGCTGTTTTTAAGTGTTGTGTCGTTGTTACGACCTCGCCTGGTCTGTCACTAGTCAGTTGAATTCTTATTCATCCCCCGGGGGCACAGTCGGCCGGTCTCTTCATCAGGCACAGCCTGGGATCTCGGTAACTACCAATTTCAAATGGCGATCGGGTTAGATGATGACCAATTACCGAAACCAACTCCGCAATCACAGCGAGCTTGCTTTATTGCGCGCTACCTCTGTTGTTGTTACTGTTACTGATGTCGTTGCTGCTCCCGTTATTGTAGTTGCTGTTGTTGTTAATGTTGTTGTTGTTGCTGCTGTTGTCAATGCTGCTATTGTTGTCCTTAAAATCGTTATTGTTTTTGTTGCTACCTATTGTTGTAGTCGTTCTTATTGCTCTTAGTTTTTATGTTGTTGCTGTTAGGATTCTTTTTTCGTTTTTGTTAACATTGTTGCTGTTGTGGGGTTACTGTTTATGGTGACGATTGGAGTCGGTCGAGGTGGCGTCGGCGTTATTATTGTGATTATTGTGGTGGTTGTTGTTGTTGTCGTCGTCGTCGGCAGCGGCGAAACAACGAGTGAGCCAATGGTACTGTTTGGCGTCAGTAATGTGGTCATTT
Source organism: Dermanyssus gallinae (assembly GCA_003439945.1). Classification (NCBI taxonomy): domain Eukaryota; kingdom Metazoa; phylum Arthropoda; class Arachnida; order Mesostigmata; family Dermanyssidae; genus Dermanyssus; species Dermanyssus gallinae. The sequence continues at coordinate 2,517,712 of QVRM01005866.1, read as the reverse complement.
ATATGCGTTAGCCATGTCTGGGCATTTCAAACAACGCTGTCGCCGCCACTGGTGCGTTCCTTCTGCTAGTGCCCCTGCAACCCCCCCCCCCCCCGCTCCCAGCACCACGATACCGTTATCACTTCTACTACTTCTATTACAACTCTCACTACTAGTATATACTTACCATTGTGATGGCTACTACGACTACAGCAACGATTCTATCTGCTGCTGATGATGCTGCTGCTGCCGCTGCTAGATCTACAGCAACAACAACAACAACTAGATATGCCACCGCTTTGGAGCACCACTATGACCTGCTGTTGCTGTTGCAGATACAGCTGTGTGGATTAGCGGCGGTGGTGGTGGTGGTGGTAGAGAAGGTCGGCTGCGCCCGCCAGCTCAACGGCATAAGCCCTGTGCGTCGTCATTACAGTGCGTCGGTCTGCCTCTGCTAGTGAAATGAAGATGAAGGAGGCTGAGGAGGCGGAAGGAAAAGGAGAACGCCGAGGAGTCGACGACGGGAACTGGACGGGCGGTAGGGAGAGGCAACGAGGACCGGGAGGAGGTAGCGAAGACGCGAGAGAGGTAGGGAGGGTGAAGACGGGGGGAGGGGGGGGGGGTCTTGAATTACACTCCTAAGAGCCATGCGTTTCTGCGTTCTTGGTTCGACAACGTCGTATCTGCCGCTTTGGTTGGTCTCTTCCCAGCGCGACGTGTCCTTGCAGAGAGGTAGAGCGTTTCTCATCTTGAGCCACGATTTCTCCCCTCTCAGGAGACTGCATGCGACCAGCCTTCCTGTTGCTGCTCGTATTTCTATTGTTACTGCAATAGCCACCAGCAGCAGCGGTGCTCCTGGCTGCTGCCAGCGTCATATCTAAGGCCTAGTTATCACGTCTTGGTCACTCCGTTAGTTTGTTCCTGCTCGCCAATGCGGTCCCTCTCTCGCTGACGTCGCTGGCCTGGCGTCGTTTTAATGGAAACTTGTCGCAGGTTCGGCGAGTTCCGCAACATCGTTTTTGACGACTCGCAAATGTTTGTCTGCGTTGTTGCCCGTGAACACAGAACTGGAGCATATCGCATTGCAGTTATTCTGCCACGTCAGAAGCATTATCGCTTTGGCTGCCTGTCCTCCTGGCTGTCACTTGGTTTATTCTGTCAGTTTACAGACACATATATATATATATATATATATATATATATATATATATATATATATATAGGTTGGTTTAAACCCTGTCTAGAACGTAAACTAGCACGGTTAAAATTCGAATTTTGTTAGAAAGTACCTTGCATGCCGTTATGTCTGAAAGGTGATGTCAGGAATATGACCGCCCCGAGACTCTTCGGCAGATGCCCATATGATATACACCCTTTGCACGACTTTTTTTTAAATATAATAGGCTTATTTTTGAAATCTTCCGCCGAATATTTGTCTTCGGCTCGTCCTTGGTAACAGGCTTACAACTTGGTAACTGGCGAACATCCTGCTCTTTAGAAAAGTATCACAGAAAAGGGGCCAGGGGCGCCTGGTTGCACGATCGAGGTGGTCACAGAACGTCTGCCCCATCTCAGATGTGTCCTAGTGTTTCCATAGCCACTAGTCTGATGTGGAGACTATTCTTCAAATTTGCGTATGCGCGAGCTTTTGCTGTTCGGTGTGCTCCGTGTTGCAGCCTGTGCTGACAGAGCTATAGCTGAGATACGAGGGAGCTACGGCGCAGGACACTGAAGGATCCCAGGCTAAGCACATTCCGTGAAACCACAAAGGTATGGTCACGCCATTAGGTCATATGTCGTTGTCTATTCCGAGACCCCAAGGTTTTAGTCTTGCATCTATTTTGCATTCCTAAGTGTTATTTTAATTTAATTTAACTGTGTGAGCCGTGAAATTGTTCCAAGGCTTCTTGGACAGCTACACGGACTTAGACCGTAAATATCTTGAGTATTATGTCTTCTATAAGTCGTTTAGTACTTGCCCCATTAGGCAGGCAAAAGGGTCTAATGGAGTCTCTAGTAGATCCATATCGCCCTCATCGTGTTGTTTTGCTAAAGGTAGAATCTTCAAGAACTTCCGTGTTCCATGTGCGTTGTCTTGATGGGATCCGCCCAGCGCAGTGACTTCGCATTTCTGACAGTTTTGTTAAAGACGGGATTGTTTGGTCTAGCAAATCTTTTAGATGCCGTGGACGTAAGCCATCCAGTCCTGGTCCTGGAGTTAGCACGAAAAATCGTACTGCATCCAATAACAAGACGGGTTTAACACAGCTTTATGTTCACTTATTGTAGGTTTATTCATACTTCTATATTTTTCAGCTAACCTTTTCAAGGGAAAGATGTTTGCGCTTAAGTTCGTCCTCTGTGTGGTGGAGTGACGACGGGGGGGGGTAACGTCAGAAAACTTTAGCGGTCCGCGAGGCCTACACGCCTTTACCGCTTCTGTTTCTATTCATTGTTAAATGCACATCGTATGTGAGGTGTCCGTTAGGGCAATTCCTGGCTGGGCTTAGTATGTTACTGCGTTAACTGGCAAAGCGTTGAGTCGAGAGTTGTATGCTTCGGAAGGCTAAATATTAGAGTTGGCATCGACAAGAGTTTAATCCATGATGTAACGTCATTCTTTCGATTGAAGTTGCCAAGTGCTGTTGCAAACTCATGGTTCCCTGACGCCCCTAGGTATCTTTCGATTGAATCCAAAAGTGTTTGGACCAATAATTGCAGAAGCGCATCGTTGCTCTGTCCCGTTGGTGTGTCCCATTATGCGGACGTGCGGAAGCATTTGGACTATGAATACCTGCCCTGCGTTTTCATAGGCCCTGTGACGTTCTCAAAACTCACCCACATTGGTGGCTTGTGTCAGCAGGTAGGTTGTGTCAGCGTGTGAATTTTGTGCGTGTATTTCCTGGTTGTCTACACGTATGAAAAGGAGTGGAGTTTGGTTTATCACATTGGCGATGATTTAGTCGTTGGTTTTGTTCCTAGATTAGGGGGAAGAGCTTTAGCGTCTGAGCCCTTAAACACAGCGCAGCTGTTTGCTTGATTGCCAGTCGTATTATATATATAAATATATATATATATATATATAAGTCGTTTTATTGACATGCTTTTTTACAGGCAATCTGTCACAATTTATGTCAAGGTCATGTTTCATTTGAAAATACCTATCGTTGTGCACCTGTTTCTGTAACGTGTAACCACAAGATTATATACATATAAACATACACATATTACATAAACGTTTTTGACTATGTACCTATATTATAAGGTGATTTCCTATTCAACAATGTCAACAATTTACATATTTAAAAACTGAAAACAATTGTGCACATATATATATATATATATATATATATATATATATATGAGCGCGTCTCTATGACAGGAAGGCGATGTTTTGACAGCACTTAGCCCGCCTTGGCCTGTCAAATATTTAAAAACAGCAAGAAAATGCGGTCGGGCGGGTGCGCGAGCGGAGAGCGGGAGATGAAGGAGGTGGGCGAAGGCAAAACTGCCATTGCCCGTGTGTAGAGGATGGGAGTGTCTGTATGGTTGTGCCAGCACCGTTTGCCATTGGAGGCGACTCTGCCTGCTGCATCCGCTGCAGCAGCGGTAGCGGCGTCGTTGTTGTCGTCGTCGTCGTCGGCAGCAGCGGCGGCGGCTGCGGCAGCACTCATCAAGCAGCTTAAGCAGGTAAAATATGCAAGGGCCGCCTAAAAGGGTTAAGCGTACAAATTTCGAGCGGTGCGAACGCGAACAGCTCTGCTCCAGGGAAAGGGTCGCCGGCCATCCCCGTCTCTCGCTCTCGTCGAGGCTCTCGTCGACTGACTGAGATGGGAACTATTCCGAACGAGGTGGTAGGGAGGCCGTGCAGGCGGCATGACGGGACTACTGCGGCGACGATACCAGCAGCAGCCGCAGCTGCTGAGGCGGCGGCGGTGGCGGTGAGAGCGGGTTGGACTAGTTCGTTGCGTGATTATGAGCTCGCCTCGCATTGGACAGCAACAGGAGCAAGCCCATGCGTTTTTGAGAGCGCGCGAGTGCGATCGTCGAAGCGCGATCGACTGTGGCTGGAATAATAAGTGGGCGAACGTCTTGCCGCTAATTTAGCGGCAGTGCGCAGTCGGCAAACAAGCATGCAAACAACCAGCATAGACTATATCGAGAGATAGAGAGGTATCGAGGGTCAATTGACGGCTCCAGTCGCGCTTCGTCCTTTCCGATACACTGCAGCTGTGCTAGCAGTGTCATGCATGCAACGTTTGGCTGCGATTATTACGACAATTAATATTATTATTATTATTATTAGCCAGCGGACGGTCAAACTGTTACCTACGTGTATGCCCCACAATTGTCTCAACTCGCAAACCTACCGTCTTCCCTCTATTTTTCTCTCTCTCTCTCACACAATTATCATTTGCACTAATGTCATTACATATTATATATGTACTATAATTTTGCTCGTCCGTTCTGGAGGTTCTGACCTGAACGTGCCCAGTAAAATGCAGCTTATTTCTATATATAATTTCCTATATTATATATATACTTCCCTTATAATTTCCTATTAGATCTCAGTCCATAGCACGAATCAGGGGAACTATATACACACACGTACATACATTATTTGTCTTATAAGCTGTCGACTACCCGTCACTCGCAGTATATGTCTTGCAAACACTCGACGGTCATGCTTAGTACGCCTATGTAAACTCAGCATCGCTATGGCGATGCAAAGCACTTTTTTACAATTTCTTGATACTTAGAATTTGCAATACATTGCTCTTCTATGTCGGTTTGCCTCGTCCTTTATTCGGAGTTGCTCGAACTCTAACGCAGTATGAACAGCACTATCGCGCAAATGACTGTCTGTTTCTAGGCTAGGCACTTACCGTGCAACCATATCGGAATAGTCAGGCGGCTTAATTGCATTTCGGCACGGTATAGAAGACAAATTTATGTTAAAATAGCCACGTGTGAAATCAAGCCACTTGGCTTAGTGACTTAGTAGGAGGACGGCGCTCTTTGGGTTGTTGACAAATTTAGTTTTTTTATACCGCCGTCCTGATTGATACGTGGTCTCTATGCACGACTCACGTTGTCGTTAGCGTATCGCATGGCCAGCCGTTCGCCCGTAGCTTAGTTACTTGGTTTCGGGACATTACCGGTTATCTCATTTCTTATGGAATCGTGTCTCCATAAAAAGGCATCTAATAAAAAGGAAGATCGCCGAACGATCGACCTCGTTTGCTATCAACTGGCATATGGGCATAATGTCGTCGTTATTGTAGTAAAAGTAGTATTTGAACAGCAGACAGGCATGCTACTTTTTCTTGCAGCCGGCAACCATTGCAAGCAGCGCAAGAGAACCGGAGTAGTACCGCATCCATTTGAGCAGGATGTCTGGAACCTGGGAAAAGAGAAGGAATTTCAAACCAGCCGATGACTGAACGAAGGACGGGTCGGCGAGCGGACTGACTGACAGACTGACAGCGAGGGAAACGCGCTCATATCGAATATTCGTCAACTACTCGTCTCTTTCGCTCCGGTTCCCTATTCGGGGTCGGGTCTGGAACTCCGCCAGTTGTAGGTGGGGTGCGGGGGTACTATAGCTCCCATCTGTTGTTGTTGCAGCTGCTGCTGCTACTACTACTACTATTGCTACCACGTCCACGACTGCTACTGCGCAAGTCTCCCCAGAGGCTATTTGTGCTGCACGGGGCAACATTCGCATGAAGCGCTTTTTCCGTTGGTGGCGTCAGCTCTCCGCCGTTTCCCGCACGATGCTTGGGCAATGCTCGGGCTGCAACCGGCTGCGGCGGGCTATGCCTGCGCGCTGGTGCATATGCTGCTGCTGCTGCCGCTACTGCCGTCTCTCCGCATTCGGTTCGGGCCGACTTCGTGTAGCGAAGGCAAAACGAGGCCCGGCTACGACTGGTGATGGCACACGCTCTTCTACCGGCGGTGTTCCCCATCCGCTACGCTGGCTGGCTGGTTGGCTTGCCTGCCTGCCTGCCCTGCCCAAGCTCCCATTCCCGCTGCGCTCCGTCGGGAATGAGGAGCTTGGGCAGACACAAGGGGTGGTCTGTGGGGACCACGGGGGAAGGGGGCGCCTAACGACTGCGAGAGACTTGAGACGTTGGACAACCGAGAGATGGCGCCACTGTCGCGAGTCGGGGCTGTCCGAACGGATGGCCGAGTCAGTTGTTTATCAGACTTCGAAACGCGAACAGTACACCAGCAGTGAGGTTCCCTATCCGACTCGGGACTTGTCCTCGATCACGGCGGCTGTTTGCCTTGTGTGCCGCTATATCGATGGATGATGCACTTGACCACATGTCTCCTCCCTTTAACAATCCCTACCTCGTCTGCCCTCCACCCTCTGCTACACATGCTACATGCTGTCAGATAATCCCGATCTCGACTGCCGCCCCGGCCTTATACTGTAGTGCAATATTTACAGCCGAACGTCTCAGCTGCACGTGTGTGTGGATCATTAAAAGCGGTTATCATATTCTTTGTCGATAACTGTTGTATTCCGGTTGTGGAGAACACAATTGTTGTTGCTTTTCAGAACGAGATGCTCGTTTCTATACCAATATCTAGTGGATTCGTCTTCCTCCGCGTTCGTTTGTTTGTTTTTTATCTGATTCTACTCTACCTTCCTATCTACCTAGCGAATTTCGGATTTCACCTTTGTCTGCTTGCACTCGTACAAATTGTCTCTCATTGCGCTAGCTTGTGGCTGTGGTTTGAATGCGTGAATATGTAGGTGTGTGTGTGTTCGTGTGTGCATATAATGTTTAGCGGCTGTTTAGCGTTGATTTAACGGCAGCGACGCGATGATCATGATGGATGGAATCGAGTAGCAGTTAGTCAACGTGCGGCCGCTTGACCCAGACTTCGGGAGAGCCGAAAGACCACCACGTTGTGCTCAAACTTATCGATCCATCACTTGCGCTCGTTTTCACCCTTGTTTTCTTCCCTCGCTGTCCCGCTTCTCACCTTCACTGTCATTTGCCATTCCTCCCCCCTCTATCTCTCTCTCCCCTCCTTTCCCTCACACATCTCTCTGTCCGCTTCGCTCATACAGGAGATGAATTGGCTAGCTCTTGGGAATCGCGCTAGCTCTTCGCCAAAAAATTGCTGCCCACATCGAGATAAAGCTTGTGACATTATGGTATTTTGTTGCGTGCTTTCATTGGGGGGGGGGGGGTTCAACGTCAAGGACATTCGACGCACAAACTCTCATGATCGCCGTCTCTGTGTGTCTGCCTATGCACCTGTACAATATATATATATATATATATATGTGTGTAATGGGTTATATCACTCGCGTTTTTACTCTCGAACAATTCCAAATAACGTTTTTTGGGCCTATCACCAACGTTTTTTTTGTGTACGGTCATCAGCTAGTGATGAGATCGTTGTCATTATGGTTATGGCGTTATCGCTGCTGTTGTAGCTAATATCATTAATCACTTGAACATCGTCATTTGTGTGATGATGTGTTACATATGCCAGCCTAATCTAATTACGGGTTTTAACACCAACATTAGTGGAAGGCGGCGCAAGTGTCGTAACGTTTACTATTAATTTTTCCTAAAACTACGTGAGTCTCAGCAGAAGACTAAGCGGTCTAGCGAGTCGCTAGATATTATTTGATATAGAAAAAATAAAACTCTAAGTTACCTTAAGTTCAATTTGTAATATATATATATATATATATATATATATATATATATATATATATATATATATATATATATATGCGGTATTCAAATATTTCGGATAATTTTAAAGTTAGAGTTTCGACATTTCAAATATTTGCCAGAAAATATATTATCTGAGTCAAAGTTCGTGGCTCTAACAAGAAGAAGTACCTAACTAAGCATTATGGCGAGACCTTCAGTAGGAGTATAGTACAGCTATGTAATGATAGAACTACGTGGTCAAAAATATAAGGGTTAATATTTTGATTATCTAATAGGTTGTTCCGACATTTCAGAGCTTATCCAGCAATGGTTAAGGTTTATGAAACTTGTAAATATAATTTGGAAATAAGTGCGATGGGTCGAAAGCAACACCAAATGACCGAGACTCAAACACGCGTTTCTGAATAGTCAATGATTAAGGTCTTTGAAGTTGTAAACAATTTGTAATATATATACATTTTTGAATATGTGCAATGAGTTGAAGGTAACACCAAATGACCAAAACTCAAAAACGCGTCTCAGAATATTATAACCTAATATAATACTGCCCAATGACAGCAGCTCCCTCTGCCAAACAGAGAATGTAATGACTTTTGATTTAAGAGCATTGATGGCTCGACGGTGTTTTATTTACCACGCGAATATCTGTAGAGGTTGCTCATTGATAACGCAATAGAGCTATGTTTCGTAGGTGCTAACAAAATATATCATCGGTATAATAGATAGATTTCAGTGAGCACGCCTTAAAAAGTAAATTCATAAATCTTACAAATTGTGGCGGGAAACGCTTGTGCCTTAACGCGCTTCAAATACATATGTAATTTAGGTAGAAAACTGATGTCCTTCTCGTGTAACAGAAAGCTCTGTTTTTTAGGTAGTGTTTAAATCACTCTGATTGTTTGAATACTCAGAAAAGGTGTATCTATTTTAGAATGCTCGGCAGGTGTATATGACCTTATCTAAAAACATTAGACTCCAAAAATTGAAAATAAGAATTGTTGTTTATAAATGCGCCCTTATAAAAGTATAATCATTGTCACTCTTGTGGATATATAAACATTTGATGTAAGAATCAACACATCAGCGTACGCACACACATGCTTACGTATATGTATAGATATATACTTACATAGGCTATATCTATACATCAGCGTACGCACACACATGCTTACGTATATGTATAGATATATACTTACATAGGCTATCTTTCCTATGTAAAGTATTATGAAGATAGTATTGTGTTGCATTCGGGCCCTAAACATTGCTTACAGTTGACTCGAAGTTACTGTGTTCAACGAGTGAACAGTGTCCACGATGAGTAGTAGATCATGTCGAATTGTTGACAGTACCTTTAGGCCGCAAGGAAACTCGAAAAACGCTCTGTCTTCAAGCATACCTTCTTTGCTAAATGTTGCAGCGTTTTGCTGTTATGGATACGTAAATAAATGAATTATTATCGTATGTAACAATACTTTTTACAAATATAAACTCTACGTCGAACCTTAATCTTGGTCGTTCTATTATGTGCCGTATAGCAGCTGCATCGCAAGAGCAAGTGTGCAAAACCCAGAGTAGTCTTGGACGCTTTTGCATAAATAGAAGGTTTATGCGTGCAAAACTAAATATTTGATATCAAAAATATAATTTGCGTAAAATCTTAGCAGACGTAAACACTAGTAATGCCTGACAACGCACTGTTGTCCATTCCATTTTCTGTGTAAAACATTACTTCAATAGACCTGCTTTGGAGAACAAAGAAACCCGAACTGAAAATTACATTATTCTAGTTCTTTTATTCATCTTGCAAAGATGTTATTAGCCGATATGAATTTTAGCTAATTTCTGGTGAAATAAACTTGTATATATGTAAATATATATAGATTGGGTCCAACTCTTCAAAAAAAAAGCGACATTTATTTAGATATCTGGCCGAAAAGATACAAAGTTAAGTTTTTTTATTTGCACACGGTAAACAACGCACAGCGCAAACGAGTCTGGACGGTTTTGGACGGCTTTACTGGCATTCGTTTTCCATCGTCCTCATATTCGGTTTTTGCGTGGATGAAGCTTTTTCTAGCGCCAAATATATACTTATACGAGTACACATAAATATGGCACTGATGATTTTCAGTAGGTAGCCAGCAGTTGCCTCAGAATATTTCAAATGCTTGCTCCAGAATTGTCAGTAAATCGCAGCAAAGAACAACAATTAGAAGCGTCACGTAGTAAAGTTGAGTGCGTTCATTTTTCTGAGAATTATATATAATAAGTCTTTTTCAACCAACCAGAGTCGGACTTTTGCTGGTGATGGTGTGCTTTCTAGTATTACATTATTCTCTTAAGTTATTATTCAGAGGGTCAATGGAAACATTTCTCTGATTTTTACCTGCATAGGACTTCACATGCAATTTCTTCTAGTGTCCGATGTGTTTCACCTATTTTTCATCTATTATTTAACACCTCCGGCTTTGTTCAGAAATGCATTTCTATGAGGTCTTCTTCACAATAAGTGTTTGTAAAGCGCAGAATAACCAAGCCCACAACGCAACTGCGTCCCCAAAGTGTGCAATTTTTTTTAAATTATTATTATATTGCATTCACATTCTTGAAATATTCGGACGCAGGAAACATCTCCTCATTCGGAGTCGAACCTGTGGTAAAATAGTTTGACAATCGTCTAAACTAGACAAAGCATGGGAGCCTTTCGTAACACTATATATATATACCTCTGGGCGGAATATAAATACCTCTGGGCGGACAAATGGGCGACATAATTTCAATTTTGCCCGTTAATCGTAACCGCTGCAAGCTTTCAACAATATCGAAGACCATTCACTCTTTGTCATTGTACATTACAAACGACTATTTTGTTCACTGACAGGCATTTTCAGAAACTTAACGAGAGCGCAATTATATATTTCGAGTTTATTCACCATGAATTGGTAGCATAGTACAATAGTTCACATATCATTTTGTAGGCTAAGAATATCGTCGACGCTTGATTGTAGTGACGATGTGTCAATGAACGAGCAGGTGAGTGGTAACGTCCTATATTGCACTCTCCACAATATTTACATACGCACTCGTCGATTTCATAACAGTTTCCGCTTAAACATAGAAGGTGGTGGTAACCATGCCATGTTGTTCGGCATATTATAGATCTGTTTTTTGTGACGATTGTTTCCATTTATTGCTGCCAAAAGCAGGACCTTCGACATAGCGACTTATCACAAATGCTATGTTGCGGTTTTTTCAATGTTCTCTGTAGGTTTCTAAAATTTGTGTACTGAACGGTATCTTGTCCAGTATTAAATCTTCTACTAGTGTGCGTTCGTGGCATAGTTCTAGTGCGAGCGTTGCCGATGCGTTCTTCGGCAAGCCTAACGTGCGCTTTATGAAATAAAATTTTATTTTATCTATGTTTTTAAGGTCTGGCATTGTAAGATAAGGGGCAATTGCGTGAAGGCAGTATCTTACTATAGGAACAATTTTTATTCTAAACAATTTTAGCGCGATGTTTAGTTCTATGTCAGTAACGTCTCCCACTAGAATGGTAGCCGCGTAGACTTGCATCGCATTTTCTCTATATGTCTGCTGAATGACAGCCGGGGGGTCACTGTTATTCCTAGATAGCAAAAGTGATTAACGAGTTCAATATTTACTCCCCCCTATCTTAATGCACCTATCTTCTGCAGCGTACGATCCGCCTCTACTAAATCGTAGTACTTTTGTTTTGGCGATGTGAATTGTCAGTTGATTTTGTTGGCACCAATCTGAGACTTCCTTTAGATAAAACTGCAGGTGGTTTCGTGTCCTTGCAAGCACTACTAAGTCGTCGGCATAAAATGCATGTATCGCCTTTACGTTTCTGAGGGCGTCCGCCAAGCCAGCTATATACAGTATAAAGAGGAACGGGCTTGCGGAGTCACCTTGGACGACTCCAGTTTTCTGTGCTACTGGCCTGCTGACATAATGAGCCCCGTTCTTGATAGTAATTAAGTTCACTTGCAGCATGTCACGTATTAGATTATACATAGTTCCCTCTATAGAGTATCGGGTTCGAAGTACGTTTAGGAGTTTGTCTCTTCTAACGCAGTCGAATGCAGTTTTAAAATCGATAAAAGCGGCATATGTCATTTCTTTTTTATCTTGGCGGGTGGTCTAAAAGAAAGGCAACGGCATTCGACGTAGATCGTCTTCTTAGGAATCCGTTTTGCTCGAATGGTAAATCTGGGCCTACGGCGTCGTATAAGCGTTCTACAACAAGTGAAGTTAAAATTTTATAAACGACGCTAATAATGGTATATAGGCTAATTGGTTGCCGACAGTGTAGCAAATGATTTGTCCAACAGTTATCTCCACAAAGATAACAGTGAACATATAACTGTACATTACGGGACGAAGTATCATGAATCGGCTCTTGTATTGCAAGAAGGTCCATCTTCTGTGTATGATAACTTAGGTTCTGCAGAAGTCAATATCTCTTTTCAACGTTTTACTTTTCCAATTCAACAGGCTGTTTTTAAAGGCGTTTGTTTCCTTCACAGTAAAGCGTCGCTTCAAATCCAGGAGACACATAGCTGCATGGGTTCAAGGCCCACCGTTGCACATTTGTATTCATGGGATCCGTCTTAGCAAGCGACACGCAAGCAGTTCTGTGGACGTGAAATGTTGCCTGAGAGTCAGCCCGAAAAGTTTTTTAGGTCCAAAAGTGGCAGGCTGCCCCAGACCAAGTGAACGCAGTAGTTGCAATCTCCAAGTCACGACAGGTAGACATGTAGCGAGGGTTGATAGTGACCGTTTGACATCATCTTTAACCGCATATGCCGCAGTTAGTAATTTTCTTACAAGTTCTTGAATTTAGCGCGAAAACGACTTCCCGCTGAGGCCGAGTCTAAGTCCCAGATATAAAAATGAGAGAGTCTAGCTCAATTATGCTCTGCCCCTTCTGTAATTCAAACCTTTCGTTTTATCGTTAATGTTTATTCCATGTTGCAATAAATATATATATATATATATATATATATATATATATATATATATATTGTTTTTTTTCTTAGTCTATCTTTTCGGCGTATAGCATTTTGGGAATAGTATAGCATACCTGCATTTACTAAAGCGAAGAGCATTTTTGTTATTATGAACGCGTACATGCGCACATTATCGTATGTAACAATACGTTTTACAAATATAAATAGTGCCTTAACGCTGCTAAAGTTTGCTGTAAATGGAACCACTATCTGGTCGAATACATTGGCATGCCATCAGCGTACTGAACCACTCGCACAAATATGTGTTTATTCATTGCTGTCAATGGAAGGACACTAAGCAGGACCGAGAACAACAGGGAGCTCAGGTCGTCGCCCTTTGCGACCCCCTATCGTCTGCTCATTGTTTTAAGTGTGTTAGCATTTTCCATCATCTAAAGTTCTTGTTCATTTTAATGAAAGTTCCAGCTCTCCTAATTTCCATACTATCGGATCCTTTGGTACCGTGTCGAATACTGCCTTGAAATGACAAATATTGCCTACAATGACTGGCCACGGCGTGACACAGCTGTCACAAGGTATTTAACAATCGCTTTGCTTGACAAACCCCTGCCCCGTCGGAAGCCGTGTTGTTGCTTCGATAAAAACCGTGCTCTGCCAGAAATACTTATAACCGCTGCCTGAGAAAAAGTGGCGAAAGCTTGAACCGTATTTCCACCATCTATTTGAAGGGTAACGGGATATGGCAATACATTCAGCCCCTGCTTGATTTGCTCACTTCAAATTCTATCTGCTGCAGGGGCCCTGTTGTCTTCCAATTTATATATGCGTGTGTAATTAATGTTTTCTAGGGCTACCACGTGGACGCACGTGTTATATTTCTGGCATGTAGGAATATAGTATTCAGCCGACCCAGCTAGCTATTCTGACCTGTCATGCCATTGGCCATGTATAATTTACGGAATCTATCACAGTTTCAGCGGAAGGTCGTAAATTATGGCCTACGACTACACAGAGAGGGGGGGGCGTTTGCGGTGAGGAGGTTGTTTGTTTGATTTCCGTGCATCCCGGGCATATGCGTGGCTGTCGATTAGTTAGCCCGTAGACTGTGTGTGAAGGCCACGGCGACACACACCACCGTGAGAACACTGTTATGCGTGTGTGTGTATGTGGATGTAGATGTGCTCGTGTATGTGTCAAAGCAGCAACGGGATTAAGCGTGTGGGTGGAGAAGCGGGTGGGGGCGGGGGCGAGGGGTACGGGCATAGGGAAGTAGAATCGTGGTGGTCGTAGTCATTCGCAGTCGCAGTAGTGGTGCTGGGAGTTGAGCTCTGCGGGAATGCACCGGCGCTGGGGCTTGGAACTGCTCCTGCTGCCGCCGGCGGCGGCGACGGCGGTTGCTGCGGGGGTAATGCGAATGGCAGCAAAGGGGGGTGCCCAGGCCGCCGACGATTGGCTGAGGAAGGGAGCGCCCAATAGCGCTCGTGTATGCAGATGGGCTCGGCGAATGCCGCCAAAGCGAGTCCTCGCTCCTTCTCCGAGCTCTGTCTGTTTGTCTCGTGTCGAAGAGCTGAGGTCTGGGCCGGCTAGGCTTCCTGCTGCTGCATAGTTGCTGCATAGGGGCCCCCTGACAAGGGCCGCGAGACGCACGCGCACGCCCGCTAGTCTACCCACTACCGCTACCCCCGTCACCCCAGTCGCCCCCCCCCCTCCCCCCCGCCCTTCGTCTAGGCCTGCTCGATGTATGCAGCATTCCTCTGCATACCAAGCCGACACTTGGCTCCGCCCATTCGAAGGGCACGCAGGCCCTATGAATAGACAGACAGGCGTCGCACTAGTAGTAGTAGTAGTAGTAGTAGTAGTAGTAGAAGACCCCCTTCCCCGCGGCACTTATAGTATACGACGAGGCACATACTGGCGTGCATGCGTGGGCTTCGTACAAGCAGCACACATGCGGTCACCTTCACATACACAACCATAGCCAGACACACAACAAATGTGTACGTGAGCACACCAAGTTCATTACACGTGTGTATACGCCTCTTGCATTTGCGTAGGCCTAATTGACGGGATAGACGTGATCGTATGGCAGTTCTATTTGTTGTGCTTATGTGCAGTATCGTGTGCATCATGAAAATATCTATATGAGGTTCATGACAAAGAGGAGATTACCAGGACAGTTCTTTTGCGTTCATGTAGCAATGTAGCAACTTTGAAGTACAAACAAAGCTTTCCTTGTCGTCGCATCTGCAAGTTGACACTTGGAAACTGTTACTTAACAATAGTTAAAGGATTGTCTTAAAAAGTTCGTTTGTGAGTTCGTCTTTCTTTATAAGCGCGCGGTGTCGCTTGTTGCAATAATAAGGTGCGCTGACTATGTCTCTCTTGATTGCAATGTATTTTTTTGGGTTTTTGGTTTTCTCTTGATCGCGCAGAATCTTAGGAAACTAATCGCACTACCCAATATAATACAAAAGCTATGCTTAAACAAAAAAGTGGGTTTTGGTCGACTTAGCCGAAATGAGCTTATGTCTTAGTAAGGTGTTGAGATCTGTGCATAATTTACTAGCAACTTTGACAGAACTAGCGTTCCTGTCATTCGCCAAGTTTGTCCGGGCGTTATTCCAGATATACGCACGCGCCATCTCTACCCGGACCCCGTAGTAAGACGTGAGCGTGTGTGGGCGCTCTTTCGCATCGGAATATCGGGACATCATCTGTCTCAGCATCGGGCAATACGATTCGCCTTTCTCCCTTTCCCGGTGATGGGTTTGGCTGTTGGCGGGGTGGCTTGGGGGTGTTTCTGCGGCGGGGCTAACAGTTTTTCCTCATTAAAAATGGGGGGACATTTTTTTAGACATTGGAGACGACGAAGCGTTGCCAGTGGCAGCAGCGTCAGCGTCGCCGACTCGAAGAGGTGGTCCCTCGATGAGGGTGGAGATGAGGCCCAAGCGCCCCCTAGCGGTGGGCGGGCGGGCGGTCGGGCGTCCCACGAAGCGGCAACACGGACCATGCTTTAGTGGGGCATTGCCTGTGCTGGGGTGGTTAGCGCCCGAGAAAACAGCAGGACTCATGCCGAGAGGGTTTGAGATCGGCAACCAACCCTTCGTTTTGCCGCCGTTCTGAAGTCTAAGTCCCGCCCCTTTTTTAGTCCGGCGTCGTTCTTTGAGGTGTAATTTCAAACTAGGCGCCTCCCAACTCCATAGAGCGCTAAGCATCACAGCGTTGTCCCACGCGCAGTCCCCCACTTCCACCCGGTATCATTTCCCCGTTACACAGTACCAATGCCTGGCACCCCTATCTTCTTTCTATACCATATATAGCATTACTGCTGTTCCCGGGTAGATACCTCGGTAAAGGGAATGTAGAGGTAATACCGCGAGAAGCGTATCGTCACGAATCATCTTAGGCGAGCAAAGGCGCTCCCCATTCCCCTTAGGATTCTCGTTGCTGATTCTGCAAGCTTCTTTTAGAAGCCTTCTAGCTAGCTTTGGCTGGTAAACTGGCTTAAGAGCGGACGTGTTATAACTTTGCTCCAGGCTGCTATGCGTGATTACTAAATAGAACTGCGCATTGTAGCGCTGTACAGGTTTTATGTTATAGTACCTGTTGGTATCTCGTTAGCGCATGCTTGGAGACATGCACTATCAATTGCACGTTCGGCGTCAAGTTCCTAGAATCCTGCACTCACAATAAGGTCCCATCGGTGACTACAGGTACGGCTTTAGCTGCACCAATATGTTATATTTAGCATACGGTTTTATCACGCATGAGTCGTGATTTTTTCTGGCATACCGTCTCATGCATATTTGGGGCTTCTCAACAGATGTATTTATGGCTAGTTAATCCGATACACTTCATGGTGCTAACGTCGATTTAGCCGTGCATGGCGATTCAAGATTGCGACTGCTCTAAAAACGATTAAATCTAACTTAGTATTGCGAATATAATCTCTTTTCCAACTTCAGGATTCCGATCAGTTGTTTACGGCAAGCGACATATAGGGTTTTCCTCCATTCTAGCGTTTGAATCGGCATTCCAACAGACAGACTGCAGAGATACAAGCAGTTCCTAATACTTATGAATTAATTATTATTATTATTATTACAGTGCGCTACCTGACCAGACTGTGATGAGGCGAATTTCGTGCACTAACTGCAATAGAGGCGAACCAGTTGATCTTGGCCTTTCATTTAAACGATATAAATCTTGCACTGATCCGTACATTGGTGCCGATCTCTATGTAATTCCGCTTGGCACCCTCTGGTGCTGCATACGTCGACGGGTAGCTGCATCGTCCACTTCGTTCTTGTTGGTTACCGGAGTCTGCTTATCCCCCGAACCTGGCTTGAGGCCCTCTGCATAGCTTTGCTACTATAGGTAGGTAAGTAACGGCATGGTTCCTGAGCCTCACCCCCCGGCGCTCTGCTCTATGCGGGAGCTTTTCCGGGTCGGCAAACCCCAAGCATCAACAGCTCTTCATGGCACGCAGCGGTTGATGCCCGCTGCGCACTGTTCTCCTGGCGATCGCCTACTTCTCGGCACAACTATTAATTGATTCGTTCATTTCTTAGTTGACATGCACTTATTACGTTGCGCCGAGGCCGATTATTAGGTTAGGCTGTGGCTATGTATGTAAATGAGTGCTCTGAAACTTTGCAAATGTCTACTCTTCGTAGAAGGTTCGTATAAGCAGTGATGACTCGATATTGTATCCAGTGTACACTAAGGTATCAAAATTTGATTTTTTGTGTCTATATAAATTGTTTCGGCGCTGCAGTCTTAATAGTCGTCAGAAAGAGCCACTCGAATAATTAGTAGTAGTCTGCTTCAAGTTCGAAACTGACCAGTTCCGAATTCGCTTTTGGGATTATCATATGAGTAGTACTAGGAGAGGCGAACTCTGTCAACGATTAATAAAATAACGTAAGTAGAGATGTTTTTGTAAGGAAATGGTTTACGGCAATTCCCTCCATATATATCAATAAATTTCAGCAGAAGACTATCATCCTGATAGCGTACGTAGTTTTCATGGCATGGCGACATCTGGCAATAGCTGTGCAAAGCAAGCATTTTTAGCTATCGTTCGGCTAGATGGGGAAAACACGAGCAATAAACCAATGCAGTAGCGGTAAAGTGCAGATTTGTTACAGTAGCATACATTTTACTCTACTGGTGCAGCTTTGCGTTGACTGCTCGAGTGGCCATGTACCGAAGAGCACGAAGAACTTTACGGATCGGTTTTGCTTACCAAATTTCGGAAATGAGAAACTAGTCAGCAATGCAGCTCCATTCGGTTTTGTCTCTTGTCAACTCAAAGGAGAACCTAGCCATGTGTCGATTGTACTGCGCAGAAGCACAGCTTAGGTATATGGCGGGGGGGGTCTCGTGTGACTCCGGGGTGCGACAGGGAAAAAGATGAGATATCCCTGCAGTGTAATGACGATTATACTTTACCATTAGTGGTATCACAACTGCTACCATTGTAGTCGCAGTGGTGCAGCGCAGCTTGCGCTAATGTCAGCCAGCTGTGTTGGCAAAATGACCAGCCAAGTATGCTAGCTACACTCATGCTGGTTTCTTCAACAATTGTCGAGTCGCATTCTCGCTTTATCGTTCGTATTCTGGCACCACTGGTCAGCGGTAGTAAACGCAATAGTCAATAAATCAGGAAGCATCTGTTTAGCGACGCGTTCCGTACTATTCGAACTAAACTAAAAAAACAGCAGCAGCCGCGGGGACCTAGTTAAGGTGGGCTTGCACACATAAGCAACAATGTGTAACGGGTGTAAAATAGATGCGCTTTTCGTGAGCGTTTGCGAGTTGCTTATACTTAGCTAACACGTGCTTACGAACTCAACAAGACGTTAGTAGTCGTTTTTAGTTGGTCTAGACGAAAATACGAAAAGTCAGTCGATGCTGACAACAGCGTTTGGTAGCGCACAGACAATGGAACAGACAGGGAAAGATACATACAGTCGTTGTAATATTGGGGAAATGACTAACTCATTCTTCTATTTTCTCTTTCCCTCTCTTTCTGTCCCCTTCATTAGTTAGCACTTCGGAAGTGCGGCTTTGACTATAGCCATGCTGTCCGAGCCATGGACGGCATATATATATATATATATATATATATATTTCTAGACTTATATATATATATGCCGCCTACGGCTCGGATATATATATATATAAATATATATGTGTACATTATTAGTAGTCTCATATGGCAGTTGACGATTTGGCTATTGTCATTGGCTGTGATAAATGAACGATATAAGGAAGCACGAGATTAGCTGGGAAATCCCACTGGGATGGCGGGTCATGGAGGTGGGTCGCCAGCTTTGTAGTAGCTAGCGCCGCTCTCGTGGTTGCCGGCTGCCTGGATAGTTGTCGACTCGCAGCTCGCCGCATTGACGACACCCCTAGACGCCACGTCGTCGTTGTTGTTGTTGTTGTTGTTTGTCGTGACACCAGACGATGCCCGACGTGGCAACTCGTGTTAATCGTCCGAGTTGAGTTCGAGGTAGGCACACGCAAGATCAGGAAAAATGCGCCGACCTCCTCGCTAACCGAGGGATGCTTATTGTTGCAAGCTTTGTCCGTCCTCAGATGGCGGACTGAAGTGAACTTCTTGCTTACATCGTTGCCTAAAACGCAAAGACAGCGGCGGCCGGACGGCACTCCTGGGAGCCGACTTATGCGCTCTATTTGCTGCGCATTGAAGACAGTGTCAAAAGAACCGATTGTAATTTCAAGAAATGAGGAAGGTACTTCTCTATCACTTGCCTACATGGAAGGTTCCCGGAGGCAACGCAGATGGGCAGCGAGAAATATTAGACATGAACGGTGTTGAACGAGAATAAATAGCTAATTTTGCGACGTATGTACGACGTATGTGCAGTTTTACGTAAAGACCAACTACGGTACATGAATGTGGGCACTTTATGATAATCCAATGACGAAGGACATTTTATGTATACCACGCTGCGGTATATATATTGATCCTCGCCACATGTATTATATATAATATATATATATATATATATATATATATATATATATATATATATATATGGGCGAATGCCCATCAAACTGACGCGAAGTTCGCGGATGTGAAATATTTAAATATAAAATGACCTTATCAAAGGCATTTAAAAACACAGTCGATTTACTTAGCTCCTGTACTGAATGTACAGGAGCTACTTGCTTTTTATGCGAGAAACATGTGGCGCCATCTTGTGAGAAAATGTAGAACTACGCAGACTGAAACCTCCACTGCTCACAGTATATTATGTACCACTAGGAGGCAGTCTAATTAGTTTCTAACGTGCGATCTACGTAGGCGTGTTATTTTACATTGCCATACCTTATAAAATAGAGCAACGTACCGCAATACAGTTTTTGTTCTGTTCTAGATAGGGTAAAACGGCGACTGAAACGTACCAAATGATGCAAATAGCGTATTGAAGAAACGAGTGTCTTAGTCGAAGCTAAACGTTCAGACAATGTTTGCGTTCTCTGAATGGTGCTGATTTCTTGCAGCGGTTGACCAGTAACCAGCCGAAAGGTTGAACGTGTTACTCGCGTGCCTAAGCTCGTTTTTACAAACCGATATTTTCACCTGAGTAGTTTGAAGTCGACCCTGCCCGCTCTGCTGAGTTATCCGTAGGTATGTTTGTGCTCTGCTCAGGCACTGAATACCTTGAAGGCATTCAATGGCAGCAATGTGTTTGCCACACATCTAAGAAACACGCTGTACTACAGACAGCTGCACTACTAGTAACGTTAAGCCTACCCCCTATACCAAAAGCAGGTACTTAATCTTTGTTTTTCAAAATCTTTTTGCCTCTCACAATTTTTCAACAACTGACACCTGATTGTTTTTTGTGAAGAGCCGTTAGCAACAAAAAGGGCATGTCGTCATATGGTGTACACTCTTAACTAAAGTTAAAAGGATTATTATCGATATACTAATTAGTCAACTATTGTAGGGATTGTTACTTAGCAATTAAAGCGCTCTGAACAAATAAGCTTTTGTATGTCGTTGTCTGCCAACTCTAGTCTGGGCATACTACCTTCGACGCATACTACTTATAATATTAATAACTCGCACTACATGCGATTTGCTTCTTCCACTTTGGACAGACGAGCAGCTCACCTCGGTCGACGCTTGGGATTACTTTACTTTGAAAGCGCATTAAGAACCTCTGTAAAAGTTCTGTTTAGGGGCCTAAAATTGTTTTAACTGAGCAACGCTTAAATGTTCATGCTTAACCACTTAACGACGAAGAAAGATATAGGGCGGCCTATTCACATACAATTGTCGGCAATGATCTTTTAAGAGACTACTACATGCCTGAATTGCAGGAAGATCTGCACCTGAATTTACAACTAACTCGGAATTAATCAGTCAAGTTAAAGTTAGATTCGGCACAAGAATTGCAGTTCCTTGGTATCTTAGAGAGGTATAATTATCTGGCTAATTACAGATGGTTCTGGCCTTTGTTCATCCGTGTCTGGTTTACCCAGCATATATATATATATATATATATATATATATATACGAGTATATATATATCAGATAGTCGGTTAGTGGCGTTATTACTGAGAGAGCAAAGTTGACGCTTTCGCCTCAAAATTGACTCAACTGCAGATATGGTCACCATTGCTGTGGCGAGAATCGATCTAGGCCATTTACGTAGCCTCCGAATCTGAACACAACCGCACATTCCAACTTAATTTCGATCAATGACTGTATTGCCAGGTTTCACAAATCCTAAAAGAACTTGACCATGACACGACGAGTTTATTACAGCTCTCTCGGTCTGCGTAGTGTCAAAAGGTATTGCATTCTTGTTGACTATATATGTGAATAAACCGTGAGGTCTGAGTAGCCTGGGCTTCGCGTACCCATTATGTTTTGCTAACATAATCAAGTTCACGCTTAAGAACAGGGGTTACTATTTATCCAGCAAGCACGCATATCAGAATTAGATCATCATCTAAAATACCCACAGGAAGCCACATTCTGCAACAAACATTATAGAGCACGCTGATAGAAAATATCGCTGCAGTGGCGGAAAGTGTGTATATATATATATATATATATATATGGTTATTCTTATTATTCCTTGACGTTTACTAGATTTCTCCTTAGACCAGAGTTGGCTAAGGCGCCGCATTTGTCATCGTGCCGGTGTCGACTGCTGTATCTGCGGATATCGTTATGCAAGGGCGTTATCTCTATGCTTCTTTTTACAGGCGCCAGCCGTTGTTTGATCTGTTCACTATGCTCTTCCGTGTCTTGGCCTCTCGTGTCTTGCCTTGTCCTCTCAATCTTTACCTTGAACCAACCTCTTTCGTTCTCTCTCTCGGTTCACGTCTCTCTCTCTCTCTCTCTTTTTTTTTTCCCTATCCCTGTGGAGCATTCCGCATCGCATTTCGTTGCGAGGCATCACCGCCACATGCCAATACATAAGCATCTAAAATGGCGCTGATGTTAGTACACCGGCCACGTACTAGCCGTCATCTCTCTCTTTCTTTATCTGTCCGTTAAGTCTAGTAAAAGCAGACACGCAAGCCCTTCACCTTAAGAGTTGACCTGAACGACAGCCGTAATCTCGCCGCAGCCGCCGCGAGTAAACAGCTCTTGGCATAGTTGACAACGGTGGCATCTCCGTTTCCATATGGTGGTGATGATGGTAGTGGTGAGGTAATGTTCATCATCGTCATCGAAAGAAGGAGTTGACTACGGGGTGGCTAGATGGGTGTCTACCATTCAACTACCATTACGACCGTGATTATTATGCCGGTTATGGCCAAAACTGCTACTACCTTTTCCTTTCCTTCTTCTTCTTAGTCTTTTTCCAACTTGGCGTATCAATGGGAGGCCAATGACCGAGTCAGACTTTGGTCTCTCTCGAGTAAGGCCCTCTCAAGGACTCTTCCGGCCACTGCACCACCTATGGACGCTTCTGTCATCTCATGACCACCATACACACGTGTATATATATATATATATATATTTCAAAATGGTTCTAGCTTTAGGAAGTTCCGTTCATGTTTGAGACCAAGTTTGCTAATCATCCCTGAGACCCTGTCACTAATCTGCTCTGGTTCAAAAGTTTACTACACAGTTGAGATCTTGTGAAACGTTTCACACTGGAAGCCGATGCACGCATTTCACGCACACTAGTCGTCTATTTAGTAAAATCCTGCGACAGATTTACAGCACTTTGTTATTGAGGGAAAACCTCTATCAGGGCAGCGTTCTTAATTAGGTAGTATACATCAATTCTAGCATGTGGCGCAGCAAGCACGATCAAATGATGCCAGCAGACACTTAAATGAGACTCAAAGATTGGCGGTAGCAGCAGCCATAACAACAGCAATCCGGAGTCTATAGCATTACAGTAAATGTAACAAAGATCTAAGGAGGCAGTGTCGTTTGCATTTCGGTAGTGTGAAAACTCAAACGCATCCTAAGCAGCGGCGGAGTAGACGACGAAGAGCACTTCGGCAACCTCTTCAAGCTTTTTTGAATGGATTCCTCCCCAAACAACGTTGTTAAAATACGTTCGCGCTGCGAATTCGAACTAACGGGCTGCCCTGTACGCGGGTACGTTCTCGAACTTACTCACGGCAGCAAAACCGTTCAATTCACAAGCAATTCATCGACAACTGACACGTTTGAATCTTAACAGTTTAATCGACCACAAAATACGAATGCAGAAGGAGGTTCCGTTGATTGGCTTATTATAACAACAAATCTCAACCGTGCTTATCTTTCGCTTTCGCTACGTTCCGACAACACTAACTGTTCTTCCAAAAACATGGTGGTATATATATACATATATATATATATATATATATATATAACTATGACTCAGAACTAGTTGAAATCTGCAACCTTCGGGTTTTTTGACGGGGTCGAAATACATGTGTTCACTGTATATATATATATATATATATATATATATATATATATATATATATATATATATATATATATATATATATATATATATATATATATATATATATATTTATATATGTATATATACATACATGCATTTGGGTATATAAGGAATACCCATCGATATGTACGTGATTGCTTGAACACGGGAGCGAAGGCTAGAATCATGGTCGTCATGAATTGAAGCTCTCGACGAACGTTGACCGGTCTCTGGTTGGTGGCGTTAATGCGTCGTTTGTCGAAGGTAACAATTGTAGTTGATTCTATCCGATTGCGCTGCGTACGCTAGCCGAGCACTTCCGAGAAGTCGTCGCTCGTCGAGGCGGACCGAGAATCGTCGTTGTAGTTGGCACCCGCCGCCGGACTTTTTACACAAACTAGATTCTTCCACCCCCGCAATGGCAGACGGTTGTTGTCTATATATATATATATATATATATATATATATATCCATATATCCATGACTTGAGTTTAAAAAAAGAGGCGCATGCCTCGTGCGCTCACCTTTACTGCAGCGTGTACTGGCCTGGATCTTCGGGACTTACGATAAAATCCTCGTTTCGCCTTCTCTCTTGCACCTTTGCTCTCTATTTTTATCTATCTTTGACTCTCCGTTCCTTCTTGGATTTCTCTTTCCCTGTGTTTGTCCGCTGTTTGGCCGCTTAGCTTCTGCCGCACGTCCCTGCCGTTTTCGCCTTCGATTTCTAGGGATAGCGTGCTCTTCTCCTGTATCTATTTCTCCCTCGGGCTGGGCTTCTTCTCCCACGCCGATCTGGTGATGAACACTGATCATCATCATCATCGTCGTCATCAGCATCATTATCAATAACAATAAGCGTTGTCGGTAACGGCAGCAGCAGCAACCAATCGTTAGCTAGCGGCGGCGGTTAAATCCGAAATACAAACGGGAATGAATCGGTGGCTTCGTTCTTTTCTCTGCGTGAACGGACTGACGACTGACTGGCTGGCTGCTTCAACGCCTGTTCTCCTTCGTCACCATGTCTTTCACCATCTTTACCCCATTCTCCTTTCCTCCCGGTCTCCCTGCACTTCGCCAGCCATTCGTCCACCAGCTCCCTCCAGCAGCGCTTGCGTTCTTTCGTCTTCTTTACCTTCTTCTTCTTCTGCCTCATCTTTCGCGGCTTCCTCAAGCCGTGGTTAGCTCTTAACGAGACTTAGCAATTGATAGGAAGAGAGTCAGAAAGGAAGAGATTCAGAAAAGAAGAGATTCAGAAAGGAAGAGATTCAGAAAAGAAGAGATTCAGAAAGGAAGAGATTCAGAAAAGAAGAGATTTAGAAAGAAAGAGAGAGAGATAGAGAGAGAGAGAGGGGGGGGAGGAGGGAGAAGAATCCTGCCGTAGACTATGACCGTCGGTCGGTTGGTGGCGGATCGCAATCAGTACGAGGCCCTTGGGCGCGGAGGTGGCTCTGAAAGCGCTTATATGTGTGTCTAGATATATATACGTCTATTTGTCGATGTGCAGGATCGATGCATGCAAGCACGCATACATACTTGCATGCATGTATGTACAACTGTGCGCCATGCGCGCGTTGTCTACTTCTGTGTGTGTTTGAACGCGGCGTGCGTCCGTTCGCGCGCGTAAGTGTGGTTGCGGGGGTGGGCTGGTTGCGGGGGTGGTTGTATGTCGTAGGCTCTGGGTGCCTTTGTGGGCCGA
This sequence comes from Dermanyssus gallinae, assembly GCA_003439945.1. NCBI lineage: Eukaryota > Metazoa > Arthropoda > Arachnida > Mesostigmata > Dermanyssidae > Dermanyssus > Dermanyssus gallinae. The sequence goes on along the minus strand of QVRM01005866.1, from coordinate 2,492,385 downwards.
GGTGTACATGAGGCAGCAATGAGGAAATGATCGAGGAGCGGGGAAGCGAGGCGCTGGAAAGAGGGCGGCGGGGGTGTATTTATACCTACTCTTGTTTATTGTTTGTAAGTTGTTCGGTCGGTCGGTCGGACGATCGGTCGGCGCTATGGCACAGCGATAGCGCACTTCCCGAGCAAACACTCCTCGAACAGACAAGAAATCGTCGATCGGTGTTGTGCGCATTTTCTTCGAAGTAGGAAGGAGAGCGGCGACAACGGGAGGAGACAGGAGCAAAGCTGACAACGAGAGACCTAGAGAGACGAAGAGGACGAAGGGGAGACAAAGGGGACATGAAAAGAAAAAAGAAACAGGAGCGCATTGGTCGACATATCGAAGTTTATGGATTCGATGTGATTCGACACTGACATCGTCGGCGGACTGCGCGCCGTTAGCCACCGCTTTGGCGGATGTATTATTGTGGTTGTTGTTTTTGTTGTCGTTGTTGTTGTTGTGCTCTGTCGTGTACCTCAGGTAGTGCTGGCTTCTCAGTGCTGTGCCGTACTGCAGGACTCTGCAGTTTGTATGCCCTGCTTCGCATCGACGGACAGCTTCAGCACAACCTCGCGACGCCTCGGATTGAATTGGCAGACGATCGGGCCGATCCAGGCCGGACATGGCGACGCCGGTATCAGCGGCGCCTGAGCCGGCGCAGCAAAAGTCAACGACTCTAAAACATGGAGAGCAAAGCACTACAACAGCGACTTGTTTACGACTGCCTACCGCTTGGTTGGTTGGTTGGTTGGTTGAACTCGGTCGCCTACTTTTCGATGAGAGATAGGCGGCGGCCAGGCGGACTGTTGTAGACAAACAGACTCAGCCATTGCCAGTGAGGTCACGAAGGAGACGGTGGCAACGACAGCAACAAAAACAATAGCAACAGCAAGAATATAAATAGCAAAACTGGTTGCAACATGCAAATGCAGTTGCAACAACAACTACAACAACAAGCGTATTATACGTAATATAATCGTCATGAATCTGGTTATCACTTTTATCCACTCGTAGCCTCATGAATATCACCACAATCATTACCACTATTAACAATAGCCAGGGGAACCGAGAGTACTTAAAATAGTCTGTTAGTAACGTATTCTAGTGTTTGTTCTTACGCAGTAGGTTCGTGCTTAGCCTCATTTATGAGTCAACGCTCCCTAATAGTTGTAACGAATCCAATCGATTACCTCACTTGCTTGTATTTTTCATAGTTTTATCATGAAGTCGGAGCGCAGTGTGACATACAAAGGTGTCTATTTTTACTGATTTTTTTTTGCATTATTGTCGCATGTCAGGGTGCTTATTGTAAATAAGCTGCTAAATCAATTGTAAGGTATTGCGTGCCTAACGGGCAAACGTTGTGGTTACGATCGTCGTTGCTGGGGTCTTTTTTTGCCAATGTTGTAATTGATACTAGTTTTTAGTTTTTCGGGCTGACCCTCAGCCAAGATTTAACGTCCACGGAACTGTTTTTCACAATGCTTCATAGACGGACCTCCATAAATATAAATGTGCAACGGTGGGGCTCGAACCCGCGCACCTATGTGTCTCCTCCGGTTGCGAGACGCAGACTTAAGCCGTTACGCCACCGGGCTTGACTGTAATTGATACTGTTATCGCTACAACTACTACTACTATAAAAATTCTCGATTAGCTTTTCTCTAGGTCGTGTATGAAACGGCATTGAACTCTAGCATAGCACTGCCTGGCAATTTTTCGTGCCGCTGCTGTTGCTTCTGTTGCAAAATCATCTTTTTGGCTCAGCTTCGGGCAGAAAACAATTGTCAGTTGTATGCAGAGCAGTTGGGTGTCAGCTCGTGTGGTGTTCCCGTTTCCGACGTTTGTCTTGGCAACACCATCTCATTGGTGGTGGTGGCAGTAGTCGCAATGGTAGAAGTAGTAGTAGTAGTAAAAGTAGTGGTGTAGAACAGGTAACTCAACGTTGCCTCACTGGACTCGTCGCTGGTGTTGGCTATTGTCCTCTCGGACCCCTCCCCCCCTCTTCTGACCCCAGGAGGCGGCGTCCATCTTCTCCCCTCATCGTCTACCGCTCACCAACCAACCAACCAAACAACTAACGAAACCGCTATACCCCCTCTCCTCCTCTCTATCCCCCCACGCTCTGAAACCTCTACAGCCCGGCATTGCTCGTTGAGTCTCGTCTCCACCACCACAACAACAATGACTACAATAACGATGATGATGATGACGACCACGACTGGCGCGATCCAGCAGCCAGTACGGCATCTACTAGTCGAAGCAATAGCGCGGGCAGCAACAATAACAACTACAACATTCGTTGCAGCAACAACAACAGCAATAGCAGCAACAACAACAGCAGCAGCAACAACAACAACAACAAGAGCAGCAACAACAACAACAGTAGCAGCAACAACAACGACGACGAGAACGACCCCGCTGCCGCCCTATGCGAGTCAGCTGCGGCCATCGCTTCTGATGTCGCGGCCGGTGGACAGCGTTGCCGCTCCTGCAGCTGTCTATAAACGAGGGATCATTTCTCCATAAACGGTAATCCCTTAGCGTCTCGTCGTGCGGTGGCGGTAGATGTGTGGTCACTGGCAATGACTCGATGCGTGAGCAGCGGCCGCAGCGGCCTCTAACTGTCGGTCTGTCTGCGGACGTCCGTCTATGAGAGTGTATGCCTCTGGGTGGTGTGTGTGTGGTAGTGTTTGTGTAGGCTTCTTTCTTTTGGATAGAGGGAGAGCAAGGGAGAGAGGGAGAGAAAAAGGAAAGAGAGAGAGCAAGACAGAAAGAGTGAGTGAAAGAGGCAGCGAATAGACACGGGGCCAACAGTAACCGGTTGTCATGGTCAGACTCTATACCCCATAGACTCACTGACTGACTGGCTGACCTGACACTGTCCCAACGTGAGGACACTCTCTCTATCTCCCTCTCCCCCACCTCTCTCTCTTTATCTTTCACTACCGCCACCGCTGCCGCTATTAGCATGCTAGCAGCAGTGGACAGATGGGCCGTAGATGGACTTCGGTGTGTTCAGGGCCGAGATGACGGCGACGGTGAAAACAAGAAGCGGGCGGCCGAGGCAGAGGTCGTCCAAGATAGCGGCAGCGGCATCAGCAGCAGCAGCGGGTTTCCGCCGTACGCCGGCCACACATCCAGCACCCCCTCCCCCCACACACACATACACACACATGCCCTGACTGCGGAGGCGAGGTGTTTATTTTATATTTTAAAACATACGCTGTTACCCCATTCCCCTCGTCGGCCTTATGTCCGCTAGCCGCTTTCCTCTGCTTTGTGACGGTCCTCCTCCGACCAGCAGGCAGGCGGCAGGCTTACTGATGGTAGCGGGGCAAGCGGGGCAACGGGCGCGGGAGGTCGCCGGCCCGCGGGACACTGACTGAGGCTGACTGGGGGTCGTCGTCGTCGTCGTCGTCGCCGCCGCTAAGGCATCGGAAGGCCAATGGCTCTACGCGCCCGATTGCGACGTAGGTGAAAGAACCCGGCGACCAGAGGAGAAGACCCTCGTGGCCGGGCAGCAGGCCTCGTGGCCGGCCAACGAAAGAATGAGCGCGTCTGTTGTCGGCCAACGAGGTCGTCTAGTAAAAGGTGGTCCGGAGAATTATTAGCGACATGTTGTTAAATTGGAGCTGCCTGGAGGTGTACGTGAGTTGCGAGAGCAAGAACTCCCCCCCCCCACCGGCCCAGTGTCTACCTCTACCAAGACACGAAACGTACAGAAGTACAGTGGAAGACAAACAGACGAAAGAAAGAGGCAAACAAAAAAGAAAGAGATAGAGAGCGAGAGAGAGAGAGAGAGAGAGAGAGAAAGTAATAGAGGAACAATGTATCATGGTCTTGGATTGACTTAACGGGAGCGATATACAGAACAGCAACGCTCTGTCAACAGCGCAGATTTACATTTACATTTAGGCGTTGAGTGGGATGGGTGATGCGGGCGCAATGCAGAGCACGTGCATGCCGTGAACATGCGACAACAAATAGTTGCCCTCATAGATATAGTATACGGATGTTAGCTATACATTAGCTAAACGATAATAAATGTAGAAGCGTATATTCGATTTTTGCACGTATTCCTTCCGGGGCTGTTGCAGTACGCTGTTCGTCGTTTGTTCTGTCAACTCGTTGTTACACGTGCAGAACTCTGGGCAGTCATTGTTGGAAAATGCCATTGAGACAACACGTTTCGACTCCACTAAGCGTCGTTGCTGGTTGCAAGGGTTGGTAAGCAATCCCTGGTCATGCGCAGGCGTTATTTCTTCTTCAACGTAAAGTGATAAAGGTCATAGTGTGATTTAAACCAAACGTTGGTAAAAAACAAGAGGAACAATAACAAAAACTAGTACTGAGCTCGAGGATGCTTTAGTATAGCTTCCGTTTCATTCAAACTGTTTGCAATTGCAGTCGAAGATAATTCATAGTTTAAAGCACTTTTTATTTGAGCGGTTTGCCACTGCGTAAGCCTTGTCTACGCTTACACCCCGAGCCGTTAGGTTGTCAGCATAGGTTTGAACTATTTCGACATCGTTCCAAGCACGGCTGCGGTATAATCTCGTTGAATGACAATTGGGAGCCGCTGAAAACAGAAGCTGTTTGCAATAATTTAAAACCACACCTGTACGAGCAGTTGATATTTCTGCGTCCGAAAAAGTGCCGAAACCGTATCTGTTTATATTGCACTTCTATCATGCACTTCTACATTCATGTATTTAATTTTTAGGAGCGTTTTTCTTGTTAGAATATAAACGAAAAAGTAAACAATACACAAATACACATTCGTATGTTGTTTACTTTTTCCCGAAGGCCTATTTGTTTCAATGGAACTCGGTACCCTAGCCGATGGCTTAGAAATTTGCCTACTGCAAAACATGAGATAAGGCAAAGAAAGAAGAAGGGCAGCAAAATAAACTGCCAAGTAAGAATATTATTGCGCGTTTTACAGCCTTCACCTCATCGTGCCTGTGGCTTCTTTACAATCTTCTCGTTTGATCTATATTAGAAATATTATCGAGACCACGAAATATTGTCTTCTTAAATCCCTACCTAAGATGAGGGGCGCCTTTACGTACGCGTAGTATTTGTTTATTTTTTTGCCATTGCAATATTGCATATGCTCCTTCGACATTCACTTCCCGTAGGAAAAATAACAACACTTAGGGGAATAGATAATTTTATTAGTAGTGGTCTTAGCATTGCTTGCAAGCGGCACAGCCTTAGTGTTGTTGTTGATGTTGCTGCTGCTGCCACTGTTCTTGTTGGCTATTTTACAGCCATTGTGGCCGTTCTCATTTTGACTGTTACGCACTGCATTCATATGTTGCATGTCGGTTTGCTTTTAGCATGCGACTTGCATCATTGGAACTAATTTGAGGCTAGCGGCCAAGATTCGAAGTACTCGTAAAGTTCGTGTTGTTTATGGGCCTGACCTGAAATAGATTTGGCAGCAAGATTTTGCCTACTCTCCGCTTCCCCTCACCACCGCTCGATCGCGGTCGATCGCATACCTCCCTACATCGCATATGTCTCTTAGTTTTTCTCTCCGTTCTCCAAATTTATAGAATTCAAATCGAGTTCGACTCGAGGCGTGGCTTTACAATGAGTGGATGAATTCCGATGTTAGTAGGAGGAAAACGGGACTCGTTCGAAGCAAGAATTTCTGTCAAGAAGAGTTGCGATTAGACTGACTGGTTAGACTAACTACCGTATCTGTGTTGCTTACTTTGTTTAATGCAATTATTGTTGCTCTTCTAGGTCATCGATATTTAGATTCGCTCAAATATCGATCGACAGCCTAAATATATGAATAAGTAACGTTTAAATTGTATTTTGATGTAAATAGCTAGGGTATGAAAAGGTACGGAAAAGCGTAACTAACTGGTTAGATAGTCGGGTAACTATTGTACCTTGATTATAGGACGTCTACGCCACATCTTGTCGTTTGCAAACTTAAACTGCTACTGTATGTAATGATCTCAGTGAAGCAAATGTAATAACATGGGCCGCTTCGTAAGTCGCGTAGTGTATTAATACAATTACTATTAATAATATCTAAAACAAAATACATTGTCATGCACCTTTTTGAGTTCAATTACTATTAATATCTAAAACAAAATACATTGTCATGCACCTTTTATATCTATTACAGCCTTAACAAGGTCTATGCATGGGACGGTTTGGCTGCGAGGTTTTTGGTGCAATCTGTTGTGTGCGGCTTATCTGCGATTACCGCGAATTGAGCGGCCTACTGAACGGCCTAACTGTAGTGCCGAGACGATAGAGCTAGGCAGGAAAACCGACCAAAGCAATAGAACTTTTAGATATCGTTTTTTTTAAATATTTTCTCGATTCATCATCACTGATCTATCGTTTTGATGTATATAGATATATCTGAAGTATAGATTAAACTGCATTAAGTAAACTCAAAAACATTTATACAAAACAGAAAATCAATTGCACGTTGCTATCCTGGTGCATAGCATTTAAACTGCATTGAAAAATAACTGTCCAGTTATTCACCCCCCCCCCCTGGTCTAGTTAAATCAGTGTGCGAGTCTATGTTGGTATTGTCGCGTGTTTTGTTATTGCTACTGTCTTTCCTCATTCTGTTATTCCATCTCTAATTGTTGTTATATCCGCAAAGTTGTCAATCCTGCACTTTTCTCTCCCCCCTCTCCCTCCCCACTCTTTCTGTCGAGGTACCTGCACAACGAGGTTCGCCTCGTTGAGCGATGCTCGATGTGTCGCCGCTATGAGTATACGAGCTGGTCTCTATAGTCGACTATTTCTCGACAGAATGAGAGAAATGGCCTGCTAAAGGATCGTTGGGTGTCTTTGGTTCGCGAGCTGCGCCGGGTCGCGGGTCGTGTCTTAGCCGCGCGAGATCTGAGAGAGATCTATGTAATTGTCTGTGTGCTGCCACCGCTCACCCCGTCGCCACATCTACCCACCCCCTCCCCCCCCCGCCCCCACGACCGGCACCTTCCCCTTGGCAGCAACCCCCGTTGGCCACTTCCCGGCCTCACCCACCGTCCATCGACAAAAGCTTGGCGGACGGGGCACAGAGGGGAGACTCCAATGCTCTCGATGTTGCTACCGTTGCTGCGGCTGCTGCTGTTGGGTCCACCGCTTCCAGTCGAATGTAGCCATTTTTACAACTCCCAACTGGCCGCTACATGGATGCGTGCGTCGAAGAGTTCGTTTGGCTTTGAAGGCCGCTGGCGCTGATGGCGTCCCCCACCCTGGTGGTTGGATCAGCGTCCAGCACAACAATTGGTCTCAAAGATTCTCCGTCTGTTGTTTCTTTAGTCTCCGTCTCAGCCAGAACAGCCACAGCCCTGCGCATGCCGCTGTAGTAAATCTATAGTTTAGCGCTGTTCGCTGTCGTGACGCTGCGTTGTCCAGTGGCGACGATCGCCCGGGGGTACGGGGGTTCTGTCAGACCGGAAAAGCAGCGGATGTAAGCCGCGTTTTGCGCTGTACACGTTTCTACCTCTCGTTAGTAACCGCATGCAGAGACACATCACTTATCTGGCTGCTTGGAAAGCGCCATATGACAGTGTTCGAGATGGTCCGTGGAGCAGAACCTGCTGACCTGCGTACCATTGTGCTGAGCGTCATTCTCGGTAACGTCTCTGAAGTTTTTAGGTATAACGTCAGCTTAATTGGTCCTCAATGAGGACCGCCATTGCAGCACTGGCAGTACGTTTAACGTTATGAAACGTTGGTTCGCAAGATTTTGGCCAAAATATGGCTTTGAAACGAAACGCGCACCATTATACCCCGATCGTATGTATATAAAGCTGTATCCCATTAAATCCTGACTAATGTGCATTTAGGCCTTATATACGTCATACGTTGGGGTTTCTGCAATTCGTATATTGGCTCTCTTTACATATATTTATTGTAACATTTGTTCTTGAGAAATTGTCGTATGCCTTGAAGATATACTTTATATAACAAATGTGTTGCTTTTACTATCTGTAACGATCTTACAGCCGCAATTAAACGAATATGCAATCAAATTTAGCGCTTATCTACTTTTACATCAGAAGGTTCCCACAGCAACATTTTCCAGACGTCGAGGTTACGAGGTTACTAACGGTCGTCGATATATTCAAACGCCGCTATTGAGTTCAAGCCGCTCTTGACCGCTTTGCGTTGAGGAAGTTCAAAGATAGATAGCTGCGTTGCCCGTTTGCTGTCGTCGTCGACGTGGCCAAGGTGGTGGTGTTCGTATCTGAAAGTGGTCCCTTAGGAATGGCTGCTTATTCAAGTCGGGCAGCTTGCTGGAAGTTGCGCCTCTTCAATCTTCGGCCACCAGTGGAATATCTGTATCAGCACGGACGGCGGTCGGTGGATGGCAGCGGCAGCGGCCATGGTAGTGATGTCACTGCCACGGCATTGACTATACTACTACTACTACTGGCATTACTATTACGATGCTTGCTAGCAGTGTATGGTAAACACTTTTTATTCAACGGAAAGCGAACACACCAAAGGACGACAGACGACACGGTCTCTAAGGATTTGTCTAACGCTTCTGTGTTCCGCAATAGTCAGTGGCTGGCTGGCTGGCTGGCGCATGGACGGACGGACGGACGGGTGCTTAGCATCGAGTCTTCAGCGAGTCGCCACAATCGACGGTGGTTCTCGGCGACTCGGTGCTGCAGGAGTCCTGTGCGTGTGCGTGTGCAAGTGTGGTCTTTACAGATTCGCCGCCCGCTCGTGACCTCCTGGCTGACTGTTGGTTTTGACTCGTTGTGCGAGGTTCCGGCGGCCGACCGTCAGCGTGCATTGAAAACCTGTGGTGGAAGGCCTGATTGGCAGTCACCACCCGTAAACTATAAATTCCTCCCACCGGTGGCGTCAGGCTGTTGTTGGGCTGAAGCGGCAAGAGCGAGCGTGTCTTCTTCGAGTTGACCTATGCGTCTGTGGTCACGCACGCGTCTGTGGTCGGCGCGCCGGCAACGACGGCAAGCAAAAGAGAGAGCGAGAGAGAGAGATGATCGTGTACATACATATGGATTCGCTGACAGGACACATGAACATGGGAACAAAAGTACTAGAGACGGCGGGGGGGGGGGGGGTTAGGGGAGCGGCTGGTAGGATAGGGGGTTTGGGAGGATATTGTAGGCACGAAGCAACCAGAACAGCGTCGGTAGACGGGTGGAACGGCCTATACGCCTATGGGGAATTTGGGAATCTGTAGCCGCTGACGTACATAGCAATGGCAGAGAAGTTGGCGTCTTTGCAGGCCAAAATATTGTCGTCTTAGCTTACCGTACTTCTTGCGATCCGCGCGGTTTTGCGAAAGGCCTTCCAAAGAGAGGTCAATCCGCGTTGTAAGAATATCTAGATGGTGACCGCGAGGGAGGATGGAGGGCACGGGTTGCATCAAATAAAACGAAGGCAGGGCGAGCTGTTGCATTTAAATTGGTTCACTTGTGGTGGTAGATCCGGGCAGCGGCAGCGATGACGTCGGACATATTTGGTTTACGGCCGCGTCATACGTGTAACGCGCCGAGAGCATCCATAGCAGATTCCTCGTGTGAACTATTTCGCAATGGGCGACCTACAAAGGTGTTCCAGTTTACGATCATTTGCTGTCTATGCACATATCTACTTACGAGTACGGTGTGAAGTACCTGTTTCGTTGTTGGTTCTGTTGTTCAGCTGTTACTGTTGCAGTTCTTATTGTGATTGTTGCTCGTTACTGCGTACGTTGTGACAACACCGTTACTGATAGTGTTGTAAATGATCATTTGTTTATTATTACGCAGATTACTTTACGAGTCGATTGTAGTGTCAAATAGTTTTGTTCGAATTCAATCAATTTGTCGCCCAAAATCTAAATCCAAAAGATAAATGGTATAGCAACGACTACTTGATATGCCTATTAGGAAAATAGGCAAACAAATATACCTGTACAGCTGGAAAATAACAGACTCTTGGGTGGAATTTGAATGTCCGCGCTTATATTTACATCACAAGCCAAAACGATTATTACTATATATATATATATATATATATATATATATATAGGTGGAGTCAATCGGCCTTCGGACTGTGGGAAAGAGAGCGCACATTAGGCGAGGAAAAGTGATCGCTCTGTTTGCTCGTTTTATTTACACGGCAATTGGATGCGTTGTGGTACGCTTGCATGTGTCTATCGCTCGTAAACGATTGCATTTGCAAGCTGTTTGGAATCGTGTGAATCCTTTTTTTATTGTCCGCGCGGTTCTTTATTGCGACGCCATGCCGATTAACCTCGTGCGTTTTCGCCGTTTTTCTTGTCGTCGTCGTCGTTGTTGTCGGTGTCGTTGGCGGCGGCTTGGACTGTTTAGCTTGAACGGCCAGCAACGGCGGCAATGCTGCAATGTAGACATTAATACGAAACGTGCCTGAGGCACCAAGAGGCACGTGGAGCAAAAGGCACGTAGACAGAGGCGCACGCAGAAAGGTTGGGATGAAAGTGGGAATGAAACAAGGAATGCGTGCGGGAGGCGGGGGGGGGGCGAAGAAGAGTCGGAGACCAAAGGGATGATCGAGGACACGGCCGAAACAAGGAGAGGCCCTGAGGAATGGCACAGCGTCGCGCGGCCTCATTACGTGGTAGCGTCGCGCGGCACCGTCGAACAGACTCTGTGATCTTTCTTCGGCAGTGAGGCACGCCACTATTTCCACTAGTACTACTTCGACTACTTCTACCACTACGATTACTTCTTCACGGCCCTGAAGTCCCCCCTAGTCGTCGTTGTCGTTGTCGTCGTCGATGGGGTTGAGATTCGCGTTTGTCGGTCTACTCTCTGCCCTCCACACGCCTCGTTGTTGTTCCTGTTTCTTTAGTATCTTCTTCTAGTTTCTCGGTCCTGCCTATCGTTTCGGCTGGTCAAAGCTCTACGAGAACTCATTCGCATTGTTGTTGTTGTTGTTGGTGGTGTTTCGTAGCCAAGCCTAGCGTAGCAGCTACTACGAGTAATTGTAACAGTACCGCAGCAGTGATATCAGTAGCCATGCTAATTGTAGTAGCCGCCGTTTTTTTGTTGTCGTCGTCGTCGTATTCTTCTGGTGCGACTTTAGCTTGCTTTGGTTGGCGGCGGCGCCGGCGACGAGGACGGCACTTTCGAAATTAGCCCTAGGAACGACGCTAGCCACCTCTAGTCGCTCACGTAGTCGCCGCACCTGGGTTACGAATGCGCGCGCCCCCGCGTGTCTGTTTGCCTGTTTTGCCCTTCGACCACCTGGGCTCTCTTGCTAGGCCCGTTTTGTAATCTCACTGGCCGTGTTTGGCTTCTGCTGCTTCGCAACGGCTTTTCCGCTAGCTCCACGCCTTTATTCGTGTCTGTTGTTGTCGTCGTTTTTTTTTCTGTTGTTGTTGTTCTTACTCTTCTGCTGCTACGGCTGATACGGCTGTTGTTGTTGTTGTTGATGCTATGGCATGAGCGTTGCTTCTCGTTATACGGAATAGGAAGACGAAGAAGCAGAAGACCGAGAGAGCGAGACAGGCGTGCAATACCAAATACCGAGACATAGTAGTTTGCGTAGCTGCGTGGGGGCGTGGGCCGCGTGAAGCGAAAAGGGTGGCAAGGGAGAAAGAAAAGCCGACAGTTTGCGGAAACAAAAACACCGCCGTCGCATAGCGTTACTCTGGTGGTATGGCGACAGGACGCCAAAGGGGGGGCGCCGGAGGCCGCTCGGAGCCCGGGATACGACCGAATTAGTGAGGGGCCCATCGTAGGCCAGCAGTTCGCCGGCAAGCAACTAACAGTCAACGAAGCACCCGGAGCGCTAGACATACGAATGTTTGTGATTTGCACGTAAAGGCAGCGGCAACAACAACAACAACAACAACACAAGAGGAAAACGTTGCCGGAGAACCCGATGTCGAGGCGAACGGCGGCAGCACCCGAGACCGTAAATTACTCGAATGCATCCTCTTCGCCGTTTCCGCTGGCGCTACCGCTACTGCTGCTGCTGCGTTCTCTAAATAAGGAAGGCCGTGAGGAGCGGGCCTGCATGAACAGCTGGGGCTGCTGGTTAAGGAGGTGGTGTAGGCTAGTTGTGATAGTAGTGGGTGGCGGGAGAGAGGGAGGGATAGATGGAGGCAGGTAGGTTGACGGGCGCCGCCACCCCCGCCCAGTAGTAGGAAAAACGTGGTTTTGCCATCTGTCCATTACCGGCATTGGGGCCGGTCTCGCGTCCTGCAGACGCAGTCGTTGTCGGCCGGGCGTGGTAGGCTTGTGAGCGCACCTAACTTTGCTGGCTGCCGCTGCTGGCTGCTGTCATGTGATGTTGTGTCAAACCAACTGCACCTGCTGCACCTGCCATTGTTGTTTTTGTTGTCTATTTTGTAACTGAAAAAAAAGAGAGAGAGGGAGAGAAGAAGTTATAAGCGGCAACCGAGAAAAGAAGTCGCGATAACGAATATATATATGCGATTGGAATTTGGGAGGGGCTGCTTAATCACCGCTTACCCGGTCTGATTCGTCGGACCAGAGCGAGACCGAGAGAGCCCAAGGGTAGAGAGAGAGAGAGGTGGATGTGAGAAGAATGAGTAGATGGCGCTCAGCTAGCATAGGCATATAGGCGCTGTAGGCGACGCATCAAATTTGCATCAAACTCTCGTTGGCCTGCCGCCCTGCCTATTTGGGTTGCCGGTTTAAGGACGAGATAGAGAGAGAGTGACATTTCAGGTTGGCCAACCGGGATGAAAGTTAGCCGGCTTGCAACGCCTCAGCATTGCAGCTCTGTCTGCTGAGATCCTGCGGATTTCGGGCCCAACCAAATGGACGCCCGCCAAAGAGAACAAACTAGGGGAGCAGGCAGAAAAAAGCTATTCTCATCAGGGGACAAGTGGCGTACGTAAACGTGGACACACGCAACCAGACATACAAAAATGCATAGGGGTTTACAAACGCATATACACAGGGCCGTAAGGTGCAAACCCGTCTAAGCGAAAAGCAGTCGCCGGCAAACAGCGGCAGTCAAGAAAGGACATGCGGTAAAGAGAAGCAAAAAATATCAAATATAGTGTATATATATATATATATATATATATATTTTTTTTTTACGTGATATTAATAGTAGACCTGATTTTTCTAATAGTACTAGCCAAATACAGGGGGCATTGTTGCAGTCGCTTGAAAACAAATGGGGCTGAACGCATCCAACCCATCTCTCGCGTACGGTTTTTCGGCACTAGTCTGTATTCTACTAGTGTGTTCTTAGAAATCACGGGCGACTGCAAGTCTCATTATATATATATATATATATATATATATACATATAATGAATGACTTTGCCATTTCTCTTTTCAAATGGCGGTCCCTATGGGCGATGACTTCGAGTTGACACCTTTAGACCCCTCATGTTAACTCCCCACACCGCGTGCGGGCACAAAGAGGCACACGTCTGCGATCTTCTGTGAGGAAAAGAAATACTAGCCCGTTAGATCAGTCGTTTAGCTTGCGTAGTGCATTACTATACACGCCTAGGTCTTAATACATACATGCCTATACGTATACACATGTACACATACTTAAGGTAAGGCGGGTGTTAGACGCATCAGCCCGAGCTGTCCTGGCCGCGTGGTCGTTGCTAGATCCCTAGCTAACCCGTTGGCGTATGGTTATTTAGCCTGCTAAATCGTCTCACGCCGTCCTCATCGTTATATAGCCAGCCACACAGAATTGCACCTTTATGAATGACTTTCACGATACGAACGTCAATAATGCGAGACACCCGTCGAGAAGCGGGCTGGTCAGTGGGCGTGCGTGCGTAAGCACACAAACCTCAAGGACTTAGCGTGCACCCCTTTTCCCGTCGGACTCGAACTGGGCGCGAACCGACGACGGCATAGGGTAAAGCAGACAAGGTTTATTTCATACCTGACACTGCGCTTGCATTGTCGACCAGCTAAGTCAGACAGGAATAGCGAAGGTAGTGAGCGACTGACTACAGAGAGGAGGAGACATTGGGAAACCGACAGAAATCATGCGCCCGCGTAGGAAGGAAAGCAAGAGAGAGAGAGAAATAGAAAGAAAGAAAAAGCGCGTGCGGAGGAATGGCTCAGCCGGCTTCGCCCAAGAGTCATCGCCGAGTATCGTCAGACGGCTTCCACATCCCTAGATGATTTCGACTACGTAGATGTATTGCCCGGCTGTGATCCACGACTGTTGGATTCGCTTAGAGTTATTATGCGCTGCCTTCTTGGCGCGTTGACATCGACTGCTATTGCTGCCACTACAACGACTTCTACTACCAGTGAGTGACCTTTATATGTGTGTGTGTATATATATGCACCACTAGGTGAAATTCGATGGCATTCTGATGGTCATTACTGGGACGGGTTAGGGAAAGACAAGCCCCAATAGTTAGATGATTACTGCTTCTCCTGCTGCTATCGCCTCCACTACCGCCGGTGCTACCTCGACTGCTAACCGTGCTCGCAGATCAAGCAGGAAATTATACGAAGGCAAAGCTCAATGTCTTTGCGGGCGAGCTGGAAGCATACACGACCGGTACGTGCCTAGAGACTATCTATCCTTTCTCTATCTCCAACTAGTATCTCCCTATCGTACGAGAGAGGCGCCGATGAGCGTTGCGAGGGATTTGCACGCCGCCAAGGAAATAGCTTGGCCGGGGCCAAAGCCCTGCGGGGTGACTCGCTGCCAGCCAGACTGGTTTCCCATCAAATCTAGTTGCTTGTGGGGGCTCTGGTGCTAGGCTAGGGTCCAGACTAGTGACCAGAGTGGTACACGTAACGCGGGATGCTACTATTGATATCTTACAGGGCTTGAAAAGCCACGGGGCTTGAAAAGGACACACCAGAGTACCCACAAGCAACTAGATTTGATGACATACCTTAGGTCCCCGCGTCAGCTATTTTCTCTTTGTTGTTAAGTACGCCTTTTATGGAAATAGCGGTCCATATCGTACTTTGGTCGCGCGTACCTGTATCTATGCATAGATCATGCATGCGTACATGTGCATTCATTGTAGTAGGTAGATGTGTATGTGGCGGCATGGTTTAGGAGACTAGTGTACTAGTTATAGTTGTGATCTACCGGCGTATTGCCGGTTCAATCCCCGATGCGTATCGAATTTTCTTTAAGCGATGTTCGTTGAGAATAGATGATAAGCCGTGCTGTTTGAAGAACTCTCAAGAAAACCCTAGATATCTCAACATTTTTGGCCATGGGTGCATTGAAGATATGCCGCACGGCGATTCCAAACTCGTAGAGACCGGATGATTGTCTATAATAAAAAACACCTTTTATCAAATTGCGGTATAGATGTATAGTTTAATCACTGCGATGCAGTGATATTACACCGCTCCTCGTATAGCTGTTGGGTAAAGTGATAACATTGAGTGGGCAAGTTGTAACACAAACCCTTTTCAATTTTATTATTTTAAGAGTTTTTTTAAGCTATGGCCTATATGTAACCATACTAGCTTGGAAAAAAATGTTATGGCTTATACCTGTAGGGAACATTTTAGCTGCGAGAGCATGAAAGCTCCTTCAACTATCGAATGTATATCCTTTCTTTTAAAACCTGACTAATTTTGACTTGGAGTTCACCTGAAAAACGTCCCATCCATGATTTACATTTTGCCGACAGCATTGTGAGCAACATTTGCACGCTGCGCTTGTGACTCTTCTGATGTGCATCTGATGTGGACTTCTATCAGCAGTTGGCGCGAGGGGCAGTTGTAGGTCTGCCTCCCAATGCACACTGATCGAGTACCGCAGAAAGCAGCTGGGGGGGGGGGGGGGGGGGGCAGAAGACATCATCAGCGATGAACGAGTGCCCAAGATCATGGCCGGCAGGGATAATACATACATGCAGCGTGCATGCAGACAATCTCTGTGCATCTGCGTCGGCGTATCTCTGTGCATGCAGTACATTTGCACTGTCCGTGTCGGCAGCTGGCTGTGGCTCATCTGCTGTTCTGCCGCCGATGGCCAACTAATATTCGAGGAGTTCAGTTTGCGCTTCGTCTGACCGGGATCGGGGCGCGCCCATGGTCCACGGCACATTTCCGTATCTGCCTGTCTGTCTTCGCCGGTTCGCCTCTTCAAGCTCATCCATCGTAGCCGGGTTGCCCCTGCCTGGCGGACGGACAGCAGGGGCGGATGGTCACTGCCGCCTGCCTGTATCGAACGAGTAAAGGGCAGCAACCTAGTCACAGCCGGCGGTGAGATGAGGTGCGTTGGTGGAAGCGGCCGGCCATGCTGAGATGAGGTCTCGTCTCTTATTACTGGCGTATTCATACACGCATTGATTCATTCGGCCATTCATCGTTGCTTCAACATGCTCTATTCGCTCATTTAGCTGCTAGTCAGAGGGGGGAGACGAATGGGCTGCTCGCCTGACTCCTTCTCGGGCGGGAAGAGAGAATGGGGGGATGGGGTTGAGACCTAGTGCCTCAGTGATCACCCATGCTTGCAAGTATGTATGTATGCATGCATGCATGTATCCAGTCAGTCCCCGGATGGCTACCTCAGCTGGCAGACGAGATTTGCCCATCATCTTGGGCTGGCATCCAGTGGGCGGTGTGGGATATCGGCAACGCCAACGATGGTCTGTAATGATATATTCTTACTAGATATGCATATCTGGTTAAATGATTGCAACGAGCGCAACTTTCAGCCGTGCACGAACAAAATGGAAGAGACAGAAAGCTAAATATAGAAGGCCAGAAGCGAGTTTTCACTGTGGGTCGCAAACCTAACTAACAAGCAGCCGAAGTCAGTTTTAAAAAACTAACCCTCTTCCACGTAAGCTCGCATCAAGGAATAGCGACTAACAGTAGAGAAGACAATGGATGAACAGAGAGGGTGAAAGAAAAGCCTGAACATGGGCACTTTACGATGATTTGAAATAATAATGGGTGCCTCAGAAGCATACACCTTCTTTATTGTGTACAAGCTGGCTGCGTTCCCTAGTGAAAGCGGGTGGGCGGAGAAGTTGATCAATCCGTATTGCCTGTGAACAGATCCCCTACGAGAAAGCTGGCATTATTGATATGCCAATTTAGGCAGCGCTCATGCCGCTACTATTACCATCGTTACAATGTTATTAAACTTCCTGTCCCATCGTTCTGCCCGTGATCTGTCTCTTCTCATGGTCTAATGCGACCTTAAGAAATATCTCTTATAGTAATTGTTTATCGCAAAGGAAGCACCACGCTATATTCTATTGGGGGAGTTCGGTTAGTTTTACTTAGAGTATGTGCTCCTCTACCATTGGTTTCTCTAGATGAAGCCATAAGATTGTGCCACATTTGTTAACATGTGGACTGAATCTTAGGCGAACTACTATCAGATTGAATCTACCTCTTCTTTTCCTTCTTATATGCATATAAGATGGCGCCACGTGTGTTATCGCGTCGATGCCTATCCGTGGATGTGCGTCATCATCACTAGGCATCGATTTCTCGATTCTTAGATAGAACACCTTTGTATGTAAAAAGTTGTGTGACGTGATGTATGCTGTCTGCTTTCCCAGGTAGTGTTTATGCAACGTGTTGCGATCTGTTTAGTCAGAGAGGGAGACAGAGAGAAAATGAGAAAAAGTTGTATACAAAATCTCGACGGCTGCTCAGCCGCTTTCAGCACCTACTTGCAGAATGACCGAAGTGCAAGTGAGGCAAATAACATTGTGCACGCGTGACGGCTAAATATATATATGTTGAGGCAAGGGAACAGAGGGGCGTTGTGCACAACGCATCATAACTGCCACTGCTCCGTCACTGTAATGAGAGCCTTATGACGATAATGACCATGATGATGACGATCGATGATGACAGTGATAATGATGATGACGCCGACGATGGTAATGTAGTCGGCCTGTGAAGATAGAATATCTTGTTTTCTTCTGGCTGCTTTCCGTCCGCACTGACATAATGATCCGACTTGCATATTCCTTGCGTCTGCCGGTCTACCGTGCGACGCGCTAAATGGACAACAATTCCAACCATGCCTTTGTTGTTGGCGCAAGCTCGCCTGTTAACGAAGGAAACATCAACGTCAACATGGTTGTTGTTGTTGTTGTTGTTGTTGTTGTTGTTGTTGTTGTTGTTGTTGTTGTTGTTGTTGTTGTTGTTGTTGTTGTGTTGTTGTTGTTGTTGTTGTTGTTGTTGTTGTTGTTGTTGTTGTTGTTGTTGTTGTTGTTGTTGTTGTTGTTGTTGTTGTTGTTGTTGTTGTTGTTGTTGTTGTTGTTGTTGTTGTTGTTGTTGTTGTTGTTGTTGTTGTTGTTGTTGTGTTGTTGTTGTTGTGTTGTTGTTGTTGTGTTGTTGTTGTTGTTGTTGTTGTTGTTGTTGTTGTTGTTGTTGTTGTTGTTGTTGTTGTTGTTGTTGTGTTGTTGTTGTTGTTGTTGTTGTTGTTGTTGTTGTTGTTGTTGTTGTTGTTGTTGTTGTTGTTGTTGTCGGTGTGTAGAGACGATTAGTGCGATCCGAGTGGACCAGACGGACGAATTAGAAATTCGTCGCGTCTCGCAGCCCGTCTTCGTTCGCTTGATGATGCCGCTGAGTGTGCTGCGGCTGTGTGATGTGTGTGTGGGTGGGTGGGTGGGTGGATGGATGGGTCGGGGGGTGACGGCCGTGGGGGGCAACGTAGCCTAAGTTGGCACAATAGGCCAGTAGCTGACGTCTAACAGACGCTGCCGCTCGGAGGCCAGTTTTCTTTGTCTTTTTCGCAAGTAAAGTGCGACTAAGTAAAGTGCGGCTGCTCCTACGTCTAGTAGTACTACTGCTACCACCATTACCATCACAACCTCCACCACTATTATCATCATCGGCCGAACCGCCGTCTCAGCAGCTGCGGCTTGTGACGTCGTGTCATAGCAGAGCTACTTTCTGGTAGCGCTGTCGTCACCAAGTAGTGGTTAGAGGCCGTCGACATGCAAACGGATTGTTGTACACTGAGGGCATCGTTAGCTATGGACATGCAAGCAAGCATATCTGCTATACGCGATAATAATAATAATAATAATAATAATAATAATAATAATAATAATAATAATAATAATAATAAATATTATTGTTATTATTATTATTAGGCGAAGGAAACGTCTTTGCGTCGTATGATGATGTTGATTCTGCTATTGCTAGTGGTGTTGTTGATGGTGGTGGTCATGGTGGTGGTGGTGGTGATGACGCTCTGCTTGTCTCTCAGGCGGGATGTTCCAAACACCGCTTGCCTGCAAGTGTTCTAGCTTGTGTCATTACCATCATTGAGACATGCATCATGATCGTGTTATGCGTGTCTCCGCGTTGCAACCAACTGCTGCTGCTGCTACAGCGGCCACAATACAGAAGCGGGTCTGAATAGAAGCCGAAAACCGAGACAAACAAACACAGGAAAAATGAAGGAGCGCATGAGGCAAACACATACACACAACAAGGGGGCCGGGGGGTTGTAGTAAGAAACTGAGGAGGAGGCGGATAGAGAGATAGAGAAAGCGCAACACACGGGAAAAAGCCAAGACTCGAGATGTGTCGGTCGAACAGAATGACACAATGACGAAAACACAACAAGACAGAATAAATAGAAGACGGCCGAGAAACTCAATGCTGAGCCAATGATGATGATGATGATGAAGGCGATGCTGATGATGGCCGTGTTAAGAATGGTCAAGCGAATTCTGTTGCCGCTGTTGCCGCTGCTGCTGCTGCTCGTGATGATGATGATGATGTGCTTGACGGCAACCTGCCTCTGAAGGCGTAGCTCATTTAACAATGTCGAACAGGCGGTTACATACGGCTACCTCGTTACTCTGAACAAGCGTTATGCACTTGTGCGCATAGTATTATTATTATTATTATTATTATTGTGATGCATGTACATACTGATAAAATAAACCTTTGTAAAAAAAATATTATTATTATTTTTTATTATTATTATTTATTTACATTAATATGTGTTAGGACAAACACTAAATTATTATTATTATTATTATTATTATTATTATTATTATTATTATTGTTGCTGTTCTGTTATTTATTGTTTGTTTGCTCTGCTTTTGTTATCGTTGTGTTTGTTGTTGTTATTGCTGTTGCTGCTGGTGTTGCTATTGTCTCTGTCGTCGCCACCATTAGTGTGATTGGTGTTGTCGTCGTCGATGATGTTGTGGCTATTATTGTTGTTGTTGTTGTTGTTGTCGACAACAATGTTGTAATTATTGTGGCTGTTGTTGCTGTTGTTGTTGTTGTTGCTGCAGTTGTTGTTATTGTTGACCGTGGTGGTGGTGGCGGCGACGGCGACGGCGCTACTATTGACGCAGTTGTGTGTTGTTGTTGTTGTTGTTGTTGTTGTTGTTGTTGTTGTTGATCGTTTTGCTGCTGCTGGTAACGCTCGCGTTCTGTCTCTTGTTGGCGTTTTTCTTTCACCCATGAAAATTACTCATCGTAGGGTTCCGCGTTGAATCGTATCCATAGTAGTGACGACGCGGCCAGGCGTGTATGTGCGGCCACTAATGACATTTTAATAGCGGGAACGGTGACGATATGTACGAATACACTCGTTGTTGGCAGCTAGGTAGCTAAATAAGTAGGCAGACGCAGCCCGTTGTTGGCCTTGCTGTTGTTGTTGGCGCCATCTTGTTGTTGTTGGCGTTGTTGTTGTTGTTGTTGTTGGCGTTGTTGTTGTTATTGTTGTTGTTGTTGTTGACGGCATCCTCATCACCAACATCATGTTCATCATCAGTGTCCTTTTCCTATTCGACCTAGCGTTGTGTGAGTATCCGCGAATCTTTTTGTCTGCAAATCTGTTGCTCTCGCTGTTTCACACACTCTATCTCTTTCACATACACACAGTCACACCAACACACACAACTACAAACTCACAGACGCATACGCATAGATACATATACATTGTCGTTGACTGAAAGAGAGAGAGAGAGAGAGCGAGAGAGAGAGATGAGCACGGACTCTCATCTACTTTGTCCTGAATTGCGCCAGCCAGACGCCTATTTGTCTGTAGGCTGTCGATCGCTTCTGCCAGCTATGTTTGCCTCTGTGTGGTTGCTTGGTCTGTACTAAATGACTGTGCCGTGCCGTCTCGGGGAGCGGAACCACAACGTCAGCGCAGATGACGGGCCGTCATGCGCTGCGGCGACGACCACACAACGAAAACAACGTGCAGCAGACTATCACCATCACCACCACCACCACCACCACCGTCATCATTGTATAGCCAGCCAGCTACAATATTTCGGCGGCATCATGCCGTCTCTTCAGCTGGTCAGCTGGTGGTTACCAACGGCCCAACGACAACGGGTGGAGCCTAAATTCTGACCACTGAGCGGACGACTCGTCGTAAACGTCTTCAGCGTCAGCAGCGGAATGAATGGCGGACGCGGCGGTTTCTTGTCTACGAGCTCGCAACGCATAATTACCCATATATATATATATATATATAGAAAATATTATGATGATTTATTAATCATTTACAATACGTTTGCACACTCGACAGTGCTTGCCTTATATATATATATATATATATATATATATATATTTATGTATATATATATATATATATATATATATATTTATGTATATATATATATATATCGTAGGCACGAGACAAAACTGCTTTGTCTAACTTTCGAGTATGAACACATCCATGTGGGCCTAGCTTTGCTCCAATTAGCAATAAATTAGCAACAATATGATAATTATACAAAAAAAAAACTTTATGCAGAGCGATAATATGTATAACATGATAAGTAATGTTGGTAGACACGTACCGTGCTACTAGAGATGTACTAGACAAAAAAATAAGAATGAGTACTCGCACACAGCACAGTCCAAAATGCCTGATAAACAAAGGCAAATATAATTGAATATTACCCTAACAGTAACTCGATAAACAAAGGCAAATATAATTGAATACTACCCTAACAGTAACTCATGTGTAAACTGTAGTCAAAATCGAATTTTGAGACTTTTTGCCGTACACGAAGACGTGATTTCTCTCTCTCTCCCTTCGTAAACGAGAAGTTTTAAATCGGCGTTCACATAAATGCAGCTAGGTGCGTTTCTAGCGCATTTCACGCGCCTAGTAACCGTTTTAATGCCAAATTTGCAAGTCTCAGGAAAGCTGGATTTAGTTTCGATGGCCGGGCCGCAGGGGGGTTAACCCTGGTTCTACTTAGGCTACCTATATGCTTATATATATACTTAGCCGAATTATCAAATTTAGCTCACTGGTGGTGGTGATCGTCGTCGTCGTCGTTGTTGTTGTTGTTGTTCGATTTCGGCTCGATTGCCGTTGGGTGAGGTAGTGGTCTAATGATGCACAGTAGCGGTAACGTTGTCTGTCGGCCAACGTCTCTCTCTCTGCCTAAATGTTCGAAGCGGCAGCACGGGCGGTGACATATCGTGACGACGGCGATCCGTCGTTACCTGCCGGTTATTAACTATCGGCCCTCTACGCCGTTTGAATGGCACGCTCTGGCTCTGGAGCAAATTTCTGTCCAGCCACGTTCGCTGCCGGTGACGACCGGCCCATATGGAGGCTGGCTGCCACTCGCAGGCGTCCTTCGCAGTCATCGTCCTCATTCAGGCCCTGGCCACTGGCTGGTCGTACTGATCGAGCACCGACCCACATCATATATATATATATATATATATATATATATATATATATACGTATATATATATATATATATATATATATACGTATATATATATATATATATATATATATATATATATATATATATATATATTTATATATATATATATATATATATACGTATATATTTATCCCTCTGGCGCTGAAGGTTGTGGCCCCAGGACACTGGTTGGCCAATCGTGGATTGTGCGACACCTATGCGTGGCCATACACTTGGATAGGCTAGTTTTTGGTCATGACGTATGCGTGGTCGGGACCGCTGACCCCTTGTCAGCTCGTTTTTGGTGATCGTGGACTGCAGTCGTGGAGGCGATAGGCCAACACGTCGTATCCCGCTCTGTTTTGCTGGTGGTTTTACTAACTAACCACGGCAGAGAGCAGACGCATTATCGATATACAGACAGCCAGCTACGCTCAAGGTAGCTGGCTGCGGTCACTCTGGTCTCAGCTGTTGTCGTTATTGCTGCTGTTGCTGCAGCTGCTGGCGGCGGCAGTGCTTGCATAACCACAAGCAATACCAATTATATGTATCTCTCATTATCGATACAGTTGTCATTATCATTTGCTGCCTTGTCATGCTGCTGCTGCTGCTGCTGGTCCATAGTCTGGCCCGGTCTGATGTTTGCGTCGTTCGGTTGGCTCGTGCGTGCGTTTGCACTGCACTATAAGTTTTGGTTTCGTTTCACTTTTGGTGGGTAGGGTAAAGTAAAGTTTTCAGGCCGACCCTCAGCCAAGATTTAACGTCCACGGGACTGCACCACCTAAGTGTCTCCTCTGGTTGCGAGGCGCAGACGAATGCACCACGGCACCGGGCTCGGTGTGTAGGGTGGACAGCGTCTATCTCTCATCATTCATTATAGATACCAAATCGAATATACCAATATATTACCGATATTGACACTTGACCCTCCGCGTAAAACAATATGTGTGCATACCTGTCAGCGGCACCTGCCATCATACATAAAGCCTTTATTTGAGGTACTTTCTTCTTATGAAACACGAAACATTGGTAGATGGACGGCAGGTCTACTTTGTTTGTTACTGTCATATATTTTCCTTTCTCGGCACCTTTTTCTCTATTTCACACTTTGTAGTAACTTCGATATATTTTAACCTACATGACTTATGTGCACTGACTTTGGTTAGCTGTCGAGCAAACCGCGCAGTGTAGAGTTGAACATTTGAAAGGAGAAGCATACATAATGATGGTAGTAGTCAAAGTTGTGGTAGTGGTAGTAGTAGTAATAGCAGTAGTTACGTGGTTACTTATGTGTGGTGTTGTGTACTTATGCTGATTTCAGGTATGTTGGTTAACGTGTTTGCCGATCTCGAGCTCAGGCCGCAGTCGAGTGACCACGTTGCCATCGGCGCTATCTAGAGGAACTACCGCGTACAACTGCCGCCAGTTCCACTGGATGCGTCTGTATGAGTACATCTAGTCAGTCTAGTTGCTAACGATTAGCCCGTAGAGACATCTTGCCGTTAGTTAGGCAGCCGATTAGTTAGACCCGCACCAACATCATGAGACACTGCGGCAACGGCCGGCCTTCGTGAATTTAATGAAACTAGACGAGACAACAGTAACAACAACATTAAAAACAACAACAGTAATAACACAACTAGCAAAATAGAAAACAAAACGAAGAAAAAACAAGACTAGTCAAGAGATTCATTCAAGCAATTACGACGGACAGCCGTTTGTATGGCATCACCTCTCCCGGACCGCACAGTACATATGGGTAGCGCGTATAGTCGACGTAAACGCGCGATTGGCGACGTCGGGAGATGTCGTCCCGACGTTATGGACCCGATAGCCAACGTGTGTAAATGTATCTGGCTACACATACGCCGTACGTTCGTTTGTTTGTGTATACACTCGCAACCACTATATTTATATATATATATATATATATATATATAAATGAACCGCACCGGCTCGGTTAGCTAAAGTGACCAACGATTATGTAGATTAGCTCCCGAAGTTGCCTTTCCGCCGCTTCGTCCGGTTAGCGACCATACTAGTAGTAGTTCTGACAGACCGCCGATACCCCCCGTTTACCCCACTGCCGGTTCGCTGTCGCCGTTTAAATACGGGTATGTGCATGTACATAGATTGTACAAGCATGTGTGCGAGTAGGTAACTAATAATGTGTTACTACTCTTCCATGAGGTACATAAGAGTGCAGCACTGCATTCAGTACTCTCTACGATGAGTTGGGAGTGACTGACGAGCAGAAAAGAGGCAGTATGGAATATAGGTATAGAGCAAAGCAAAAGAATGGATAGCAGCGTTTTAAGCGTACGGGAGGAAAGGAAGAAGAGGGAGCGAGTAGGTGAGTATGTATGTGTGTGAGAGAGAGAGAGAAAGAGATGGTAGTATAACAGTGGCACACCTCATTGGCCTGTGAGCGCTGTATCGCGGTGGGGGGTGCGCTAGAGGTGGGGTGTTCTTCCGTTTCTATAGGACGTGTTAGTCCGTGCCGGTAGATAGCGGATAGGTAGGTGTGCATGATATAGATACGGGTAGGTGGCGGCGCTGATGAAGGTAATGCTAATGATAATGTTGATGATGATGATGATGATGATAATGATGATGATAATAATCGTTATGATTAGAATGACGACAATGGTGTAGATGATTGTCGTCGAGGGCCGTCGTGCGGGTGAGACGGCGGTGCTTCTGTGGTCTAACCGCCAGGATCTTTCTCTTGCTCCACCTACCCTTCTTTCTCTTGTTCATTTTCTTCGTCTTTTGAGCAGAACTACACATCGTAGTATTGGTCATATAGTCACACAGAAACTCACTCACTCACGCACGCACGCAGATACATATGTACGTAAACACACGCGGGTAAGCGACTCTGATGACTCTGATGCCGTCATTGTGTCGATGATGTAACGGCTTGCTGAAGATCATGGCTGGGCGACGACCACCCAGGGTGACATCTGCGCTTGTTTCGACAGACCGAAACAGGCTTCGCGACGGCGAGCAGGGCTTCTGCTCTACAGGACGTCTGTCGTCAGTTCTGGAGAATTAGGGCGCTCATTAGAGTCAGCTCATAGTACTCGGTATGGGAACAGAAGCCGATTAGCAGACGAACGACGAGCTTACCTCTTCCCTGTTTGCCGTACTGCGCGTCCAGTAATCATTCAGTATGTATGTTTGTGTATATAAACACATACATAGTGAATGATTACTACATATTATGTATAGTGAATAATGACTACATATTATATATATGGTGGGTATACAAGTGACGATGACAAGAGATGAAGAAGCTACGTTTGCTCCGATTTTCAACTCCTAGGATTATGAAGCATCGCGGGAAGCAACGGGGAGAAACGCCAGTTCTAAGCTAACGATAACGAGCAAACTGTGACTGAGTGCATCGTGCACATAAATATTATATCCGTATTTGGACGATAAGGGGCCAACTTCTCATGCATACACACTCACGTGCATATATATATATACATATATACATATATACATGGTAATGCACCATCTCTTTTGTTGAGACGTCTATGCTCCTCATTTGTTTTTGTCTGATCATGGCCGATTATAGCTTTTCTAAATTGGAAACCATGAAAAATATTTTAAGAGTGACCGGTCCAGGTCTTGCAACCTCCCGAACGCAAGGCAATCACTTTGCCACCAAGCTACCTTGCTCGGGATATATATATATACTTTTTAACTGTTGTTAAAACATATATATACACCGAGTTTTATCTGCTCGATGTCTATTCTAGGTGAACTGGGATATCTATTGTTGAAGAGGGATTGAGATTGCCTCTAAAGACTGAATGGCCAACATTTTTCTCTCTCTATCGTGCGTGCTCTCCCCCCCCCCCCTGGCCCTCCTAGTTCTATTTACTTATAAGGTTTTAGGCTGTTGCATTGCCACTGGGCAAAGGGACGTAGCAAACTGTCAAAAACTGACCAGCAAGCAATTGCGTGTATATATATATATATATATATATATATATATATATATGTAGAAGAGCAAGACAGGGATAACGATGAAGAGATAGGAAGACACTCGGGGGGGGGGAGGGGGAACTCGTTGACATGACGACACAGCCACCCGCGCGCATGGGACGCGCGCAGACTGACGCACCACGTCTGAAGCTCGACAATTGCCGCCCTCGTCAGCCGCCCTCGTCAGCCGAATTGTCGCTGCAGTCGGCCTTCTACTGATACTGCGTCTTGACCTTCAATTGCAGTCAGTAATAGCAACAGCGTTTTCACACGTCTGCAGATCGTTACTGCGCTCGAGCGTCGCCGACGACGAGCCCACCTCGATGCCCCTCAGAGAGAGAGCGAAAGCGTGAGAGAGAGGGAGGGGAGAGAGAGAAACAGGCATACACACTCACTCATTCCATAGAGGGCAACCAATGGAATTGTCGGTCGCAGCAACGAGCGTGCGTGCGGTCGGTCAGTCAGTCAGTCACACTAGGCGGACATTTCATTTTGAAGCAACTTTCCAGTTGGGGCCTGGGGCCGTTCTGACAACGACATCGCGCACAATCTACCGCCCTCGGCTAGTTAAGTGCGGCTGGCGGTCGGTCGGTCGGTGGTCGTCCCTCGGACCCCTGGTCTGTTGGACTGACTGGCCGTCTGCCGTGGCCTGGATCGCTGAGCGTCAGCGCCAAACATTAAGGTGACACAAACTCTCACTATGGCGGCTACTACTACTACTGCCACCACCATCACCACCACCGCCACTAGTATGGTAGTAGTTCCTCTATTTCTCGACACACAACGGGCATACTCCAGCCGCCGCAAGATTTTCCCCGCCCCTTCCACCCCCGCATCCCCCCCCCCACCGCCTCCCTCAGCCTGCCTTCCTTTAATAGTACTGACAAAGTGAGGTGACGATGTGTGTAGTGTTCGTTTGTTCGTTGGCCTCTCCGTCTGTGTCTCCATCGCCTGCCCCGATGTTCTTTGAATACCCTTCACGACCAGACCCGTCGGGACATTGTGAAGGGGCTGAAGCGGCGCTGCAGAAGGGGGAAGAACGAAGACGAGAAGGCGTCTGAGGACGAGGGCCTATGGGTCAACACCTTCGCGCGATAGTGCGCAAACAACGCCAGTATTTGGCCATTCTTAGCGGAAAGCCACACGGAATAGAGGAATGAAGAAACGAAAGCCGAGGAACTCCTCTCCGACTCATGATGCCAGAGATAGGGAGGTTGTCGCCCGCAGTGAGTGATTGCAATTCATCGCCACGACTGGTGGCCTCCAGCGGTGGTCGACATCATTTACAAAAATCGCCACCTCGACAACTTAACACAAAAATCGCTAAAAGCCAACAACTGCTGACGGATGATCATAGCTATTCACTCGATGGTTACGCTATCACAAGTAGCTGATGAATAGGGTCGGAGGAAACAAAACTGTGGAGAGCTAAGTGGTGTTCTATAGAATTAAACTACGGCCAGGTTTCAGCCATTTGGTATCACTCACTACCAAATCTTCATGCACTGCTGAAGTATCAGGATAGCGTTTTACCAATAGAATAGTTCAGCGGACTTATATCGACATATCCGAGCGTTTACTGCGCGGCACAAAAACAGTTCACGGTCGTAAACGGGCTCAAATGCAGATGGTGACATGACGGTGCACGATGCACTTGCATAACAAAAAAACAAACGTATGATGGGGCACGCTATCATGCGGTAATGATGACGCAGCACGTGCCTACGCGCGGGGCCTAGATACACCCGCTGCAGGCGATGATTTTTCTATGCTTGCCTATTATCGAACGGCACCACTTGTAGTCTGTAACTGTAGTGTGTCAATGTGAAATGCTGCTCGAAAGGCGCGCCATTTCGCTTAGGAAGAACGCGGGGGGGGGGGGGGAAGCTGGTAAACGGGTCGTTCGCTCACAAGTTGGTACGTGGGTTGGCACTGTCAGCTTTGTGGCGCATTGAGTCCGGCCGCCAGCTGCCACATTAGGCTGCAGCACTGTACTGCAGTTTCCATTTTGATCTTTTCGTCGGTTTGGCGGGGCCGGTAAGAATGGCAGGGTGGGGGAATCTCCGTGTGGAACACCCATTACTGTTATTGCAGAGAGCGGCCTCTGCAGATGCTCCTCGTGTATCCAGCCGCCGTCGACAGCAGCTCCTGGTCGGTCCAGCAGCTAGGGGTACCATCGACAACGGTTGACGGTTGAAAGGGGGAGTCGAGGGGGAGTTTATTGTGGGGAGATGGTTGGCATAGTTGTCTCTCTCTCTCTCTCTCGTTCTTCTGTTCATTCGTCTCCTTTTTTCGCTTTCATACTCTTCCTTCTCTTCCTCTTTCGTTTACGGAGTGCTGCTAGTTTCCTTCTGCTCGAACGCCCCTCGTCGTCGACCCCTCTACGTTCCGTTGCCAAGTACCGACTTTAACAGGAGCAGCTCTTATCTTGCACCCACTACTGCTATCCTGAGCACCCCTCCCCCCCCACCATCTTGCCGCCCATCGCCCTGTTCGTCTGGTTTCCACCCTCTCTCGCCATGTTGATTATTTCCTAATAATGCGTTTTAAAAGCTTTAAAGCCCCGCCAACCACTCCCTCCGCCCGCCCCGTTTGGCTGAGTGGCTGTTTGGGGGTGTCGGCACGATAGAGGTAGTAGCAGTGGTGGCTGAGTAGTGTCGCTGGAGCGGGTTCTCGACAACTCGCTCAGTGTCCTTAGGCCCCGCCCAACCCAGCGGGTGACGTCAGCGAGGCGGGCTTTTTCGCTGCTGTTTCGTTTGCAATGGGATGGCGAGATTTTTTAACTATAAAAAGCGCCCCAACGGCTCATGAGCACGCCGGTGGTGACCAATGGCGAGTCGAGAAAAGTTCTTGAAGCACGCGGGGGTCATCGAGAGAGGCCCTTTGTTTATGTCTACCTTGGGGACAGAAAACCTGCCCCGCCTCTCACCCCACCACCGCCCCCAAACGAAGTTCCCCATGTACTCTAAATTTTCCCCTCCCCCCATCCCACCATCTTCCATCCCTTAGCCGGGTTTGGTCTCTGGACCGATACTTTAGGGCCCCAATGAGTCGAGATCGAACGGCCGGCCAGGGGCTCTAAAACCATCTTTAAGGGAGACCATCGAGCGAATGTCTGTGTCGGCGTCGTACGCCAAGACAGATCGAAGTTGCTGCTTCGTATATCCCATGTCTCTCTCCGCCAAGCCATTCAAGACGCTCGACACCAACATCGCCGGCATCACTAAGGTAGCATTACGTCTGTGAAATTACACAATGTTGTTATTTTGTTTCTGCATTTTTCTGCCGTTTTTAATTAACCTACATTTAATTAGTGGCACTGCGAAGTTTTCCTACTGACCGAATGAACTGCTGCTGAAAAATCTGTTAAGATATGGATATGTCACGTACGAATGTTTACAATAATTAACAGTCATTTCTATATCCCGGCTTCTGCAGGGGTCCTGAAGAAAAGTCGCCATAAATTGAGCTGCTTGTATTGTGTTAAACAATGGGTTGCAACTAGTAAACATGATCAGCACCATAGCAGCTTCCAAATATTTGTTATACATACGTAGTTCAAGTCACACAATGTATAAGTTCATAGTGAAGGCTTAGCTGCCATTTAGTTTCTGTTCTCTGTTCAATTTAAGCGGACTTGGGCAAAATATTACGCTTGGTACCATGTACCTGTTAGCGACATATTTCAAATAAATGACAAATGACAGGAACTGAGTAAACGCGACAAACGTTCGATCTGAGGCTGCCAATAATCGCCAACAGTCTAATCTGTCACGCGAAATAAATTTCCATTTGATGAGATGCGATATCTTTCATCATTTCTCTCCCAATCTTTCCAACCTCTAGTCTCTATCCCTATCCTCACATTTTTGGCCCAGATTCGTGTTTATTTGGACTTTGTCGTCGTTCTCCACCTGTAAAGACTCTGAGCGGCTGTTTGTACCCGGGTACCGTGTCACCACCGTCCGTGTGTTCCGTGGTGCCGCGGCGTGCCGTACGAGCCTGGTAACTGAGGATTTGTCTTTGAAGTCTTTTGAAGTTATCGTTTGGTCGCTCTAACGATGAAGCGGTCGATACTACAAGTTGCCTTACTCGCTCACTGATTCGGCTATACGCGGAGCCAAATTCGGGATCCAAGATAGCCACCCAATTGGTTCCTGCGCCCTGCACAAGAGCTGGACACACCCGCCCGCTGAGCGCGCCAAGTGGACGAAGTTGGCCGTAGCTCACTGTCGACATCAGCTGGCGGTGGCGACGACGCCGACTTTGGAGGTTGTCGACGGAGGAGTGGCAACGGCGAATGGGTAGTTCGATCTCCGTTCAGAGGACGGCCAGACTCGGCGGCGGCGGTCGAACGCACGCCTTGGACTGAGAGTGACGTTAATTTTCGCCTCACTGGTCACACGGTGGTGCTTTCGTTCGTGCGCTAGGTGACATTGTTAGATCGAAACAATTTATTATTCATGCTGGCCAACCACGATCGCGCGGCCGAACCAGCAACAGCAACTGCAGCAGCCATCGCCTCTCCCTCCACGTTAAGTTCGGCGGATTGCTATCGCTACTGAGCTAAACTGGCCAAACGAACGAAGAAGTGTGACATACATGGTTGAATTCCGTCGATCTCGCAATGGTTGCGACCCCCCCCCCGCGCGGTGTGGGGTCGTCGCGGGCTGCAGAGGGCGGGTGTGTAGTGTCGGGCAGGAGGAAGTCGCTAAGATGCTCGATGAATTGTTTTCAGTTAGCACTGGCGTAATCAATAGCTCGGATGGAGCTCGTCGTAATCAATAGACGGACGGAGTTCGCTGTGGCGACGCGACCGCTCCGACGCGGATGCCCAACGAGTCAGGGTGTGGAAGAGATGGACAGCGTCAACTTCAAGAGAAAAGTATTGCCGATGAATCGAGATCTCTTGTGGTACGCGGCGAGGCGATATACACACGTATAACGAACGATATGTCTGTCGCGCGAGGTGACAGACGTCGCATACTTTTAGACTGTCGTCTCGAGTTGGGGGTTGAGCTTTGCCCGGCGACATACGACGATATCTTACATATGATGACATCTGAGAGATGTGATTGTCGTCGTTGTTGTCGACGCTGAAGGACATAGACGCGGATGGTCTGATGTCCAATGGCCAACGAACTGACGTGAGAGCCGAAAGAATGCACAACGCGAGACAACCGTTCTACTAGCCGAAATGTCATTAAATGTAACCCGAGTTTGCCAATTTTCTTGTTCGTGCTTGCTATCACCGCCGTCATCTCTCGCTAATCAAGTAGGTGAGTTGCGTCAATCGCTTTAATAGTTCAATGTTAGCGGCGATATTTGTGTCAGGGTTTATATAATGGCCAAATGTTATATGATTAGTTGGCGGCGGGTTGTGACGTAGATAAACTTGTACTTCAACAAACCATACATACGTAAACCAAAACGGGGTTCATCAAATACCGGAACTGTAACGTATATATGTATATGTTTTCTAGTTCCGCCACCATTATATCTATGTCATACGCTCCAACATGCCAAACAACATTTTTGTTGCTGTATGACAGCTTTTTCCACTGCACAGTACATAGTGAAATCCCTCGGCCGCAAATGCCGTCGTTAAAAACCTATATATTGCTCCGCTTGCTTGCCATTTAGTGTTAACCATATATATTTAAAATGTGATACAAATATTTCTGAAGATCAATAATAAGAACTGTAGAGCCTGTGAGAGTGCTATTACTATAATTGTGACACTGGTGATGTTGCTCGACAACAACGGAGCATAAAATGTGCCATTGCGAGACAACCAGTCTC
Source organism: Dermanyssus gallinae (assembly GCA_003439945.1). Lineage (NCBI taxonomy): Eukaryota > Metazoa > Arthropoda > Arachnida > Mesostigmata > Dermanyssidae > Dermanyssus > Dermanyssus gallinae. Next base: position 2,459,928 of record QVRM01005866.1, on the reverse strand, counting down.
CCTATACAGTAACTAAGCACGTGTTTGTGAGCTAATTCTGCTTCTCCTATAGAACATGTAACGTCGGCTAGAAGTCGACATAGTCGTATAGAAGAAAAATTGCAAACATAACGTTATTTAATATTAGCCTTTACGCACAATACCGTTAAATCATAAACCTACAACCATTCAGCGTTTAAAGCTTACACAGTCATATTAGGCACTGCGCATTTCATGACGAATGATGAATTTCATTTTAGTACCTATGGCAATGGGAAATGCGAAAACTTTTGCAACACCCTATATATATGTATATATAAATACTGCAGAGTATCCAATGCTTACTCGTGATGCAACATAAATACAAAAATAGTCTTTACATCTTCTAAGTACTTACGTATATGAATAATAAAGGCGTAATAAAATGAAGATTACGTGTACCCTACGCAATGATATGTAGTCGACGGAAAATTCGCCGCGCGTTAAGAGCGGCATTTACGTCTGAGAGAGTGCGTGTATGTGCGTGGAACGGCACTTACCTTTGTTTGTTATGGATAATCGTGTGGTTGTAGCACTCGATCGTATAAACCAATAATTGGAAAGTTGGAAGGTTTCGGACTTACAAACCCACCAAATCCGCGTTCCTCTTGGAAGGCTTGACTGTGTGGCGTTTTCTCGGTATGCCTGAGTTAACGGCACAGTTGCGCCTTGATATACATGGATCTAATCAAATTCATACTATGCCAGGGTGAAAACTATTAAGCCATTTGTTTCGTCAGATTGTTTCGACCAGCGACGAAGGGTAGACCCGATATGGGACGATATTTGGAACCTGCCGTAAGGAGTCTCCAAGTATCGCATTACGAGCAGAAACCATGACGCGATAGAATATAATAGTATAGAACACTAGTAGGATTTCACTTAAGTTGCACGACACGTATAGTATAATAATAAGTTTTCAGCTTTGTTTGTGTAATAATAAGTTTACAGCTTTATTTGCTTATATGTAAGAGGCAACAATTTTCTCCTTATGAACGTGTACACCGGATAAAACAAATGAAAACGTCACATATCCTCTAGGTTCGGGCGTGTCCAGCGACACGTATAGTTAAACATGACTGGTCTACTATTGGGGTACTACTTTTACTCATGCGAAAGCTCCGTATGAGTTTAAACATTGCGTTAATTTCAAAGTGGGTTGACGCGCGCTGGTGACAATTTGCAAGGGCCGATTGCTTAGATAGCTGATATACCAACGGCGTTCCAAGCAAAAGACAGGCAGCCACATTGTGTTACGGCTATCCATACTGTTAGGGTTATTGTTACGACTGATACTATCAGTTGCTTTATCACCACTCAGGTTCTTTAATGCTTTTGACTGTACATGTTTTTGTTGCTTTAGCTCACAGCATTTCGTTAAAGTAGCATTTTTCGCCTGTTGTTGCGCTCTATGAATCGCGGAATACACAGAGCGTGTTCAATTAGTCAAGTTAAGCTTCCAAGATTAGTTAAGCATTCGCGCAATTTAATACTATTTGAATATGTTTGGGAAGAATGACTGTTGTACACCTATGCTGATATTACATTTGACCTCGATTATCGCCGTACATATGCCCTTTATTTAATTACGTGTAATATACTCGCCATTTAGGAGAAAATAATTTCCGATGTGGTATTTTTATGATACGATAATTTTGCAACGCCAAGACTAACCATTTAGAGAAGAAATCGAACGCCATACTTCGAATTCGCGAATTGCGCATTTGAATCATTAGCCATGCGCTAAGGGACTTTGATTTTAAAACGCTAATACCCAAACGAATCAGCAGGGACCATGATCATATTTGTAACCTTTTTGGGGTAGCTAAGTTATGTTTAAAGTAATAGAGTTTGCACGCCAGACCAGATGAGTAAGTTGTAGGTTTCAACTGTTATGCGTAAGTGTACTTACTATATGCTGTTGAACGGCATTCCCAATTAACGCATCAAGTGTCGTCTAGAGAACCGTTAGCAACGGCTGCGTATTGCTGCAGCAGTATGCGTACTTGCTTACATTATTGAGATGTTGCATCTCATTTTCGTAAGGAAATAAGAATTAGAACGTCTTATCTTTCAACTATTTTGAGCTTTTGCAAGCGTCTCTGAGGTTTACCGAAGGAGGAGAATAAAGGCGTGGGCCTGCTGTAGAACCCAACCTGTTATCACACACACACATATATATATATATATATTTTTTTTTTTTTCCTTTGTTTTTTTAAACAAAGTCTGGATTTTGACATACGAGTGCAACGTGGAAACGCGGTCTCCGTTCGGTGCACACTTCTGAAGTGGTCTCGGCCTAGCCTAAACGAAGCGGACACGTGATAGTCACAAAATACACCTGCTAGGCCCATTGGCATAGCTAATCTTCCGTAGTATGTATCTCACATACATACTGTAATATACGGAAAAAAAATATGTATAAAAAAAAATATATATATATATACATATATATATATATGCATAAGGGTTTGGAAATACTACAATTGAACAGCAGCACAGTATGACGGCGAAGGCTGTTATTTAATACGCGTGCAACCTGTTCGGCTGAATGGCTGTCTGCTGGCCGTTTTGGCTACCTCGGGCGAATCATACTGGGGGCTGGACGGCCTTTCCACGCGATACGTGCTCCGCCACACATCTCTAGTCGGCGCGGTCTCGCGGTCCCAAGATGTTCTAGGAAGATACGAGGCGGACGTAGGCTTTTCCCCCGCTGCTCAGCTCAGCCGGTCTGGTCGGCGCGATGGTCTCGCGATAACCTCCATAAGCGCTGCCAGCCTGTCCGGTCGATCGTTCGTTGGTTGGTCGTTTCGTTGGTAGCTCCCCGAGCTCCTAGCGGCTGACGCGTTCTGATGATTCGGGCAGACATCGCTATGCCTGGTAGCCAAGTTGCAGCAGAAGAACGGAGCCCGCCCTACCAGTCGTGGGGAGGGGGGGCGACGGACGGACGGACGGACGGAGGGTTCGTCTTTGCGCCCTTATGTAACCGTCATAAATGTCAATTGTGTAAGCACATATCACCCCCCGGCCGGCCGGCGGCGGCGACGGTAGTGGGGGCAGTGGCCATAATACCAAAACACAGCAGCGCGCACATACAACACCCATATCCCCACATGTATGCCCATGGTGATCATGATGGCATTCGTCCTCATCATTGTTGTCATCGACATTGTCATCAACATCAGCATCAGCAGCAGCAGCATCATCATCATCATCATCATCCTGACCACCCGCACCACCACCACCACCGCATCGCGATGATGGCGTTAAGAGAGGGGACAAGTGACTATGACCGTGGCTTTCTTGCCGCGAGCCGTCGGATCCGATGCAAGTCTTGTCAACTTGTTACAAAGTGTTTGGTTTTGCGAACCAAAACCGAAGATGCCGGGAGAAGGCCACTCCCTGTTTTTGCCATCCAACGATGGCTTTGTGCCGTTTTTTCCTTGCTAGATTGGTAAACATCGCTAATGGCTGTTTGATACGCTAAACGAAAGTCTACGTGGCTTATTTGGTAAGTGAAGAGGTATATGTGTTAGGACATTTTAGACAAAAAAAACTAGCAAGCCTACGAATTTAACTTTGGCTGCAAATCAAGGAAGAGATAAGTAGATGCACATTTCCGCGCAGTACACGATGCGCGGTTTGCTATGTATTGATTTTTTTGCAGTTGTTCTTGCAAAACGCCATTTGTTTAGGATAACTAGTAGTTCATTAACTCTAACCAGCATTCAGCTAGCAATAACCTACCGATATCATTAGCTGGCTGAGTGACGGATACTATTGTAAATTTGATCAGTACCCTTAGTACAACAAGATTTCGAGTTCCGAAGATCTGGCCATCATGTGGAGTCTGTTACGAAATTTGAAAGCTCGGATAAACACGTTTTAGCGCCGCCGACGCTTTTTCACATTCGGCGGGCAAAAGGAGTTTACACCGGCAAAATCAGTAGGCATCGTCAGGAATCTAACTTAGTTTCTCTTACGCATTATTCCTTTGCGATCATGCTTTTCAATCCGATCTGCCAGTGGGGAGCAAGGGAACCACCTTTTCCGCCAGCACAAACTTAGGAAACAACAGGGGTAAATCTGGAGGACCGCTTGCTAAGGGGTATTGCGAGTGAAGGCGCTCGAAGCGATATCTTCTCTCAGATCTTTGACAGATCCCGTTAACCAGATGCTTGCCGGAGACAGGCTTACTCGCCCTTCCCCTATCGGCATCTCTTCAAACCTCTTCTCGTTGGTCGCGTCTTCCCTTCGCTTCCAGTATCGGCTTCTTCTCACTCAGTGTGTTCTGTACGTGGCCCTACTAACAAGCCGGTTTCCTCTCGCTAACCTGCCGCGAGTGGTGCCCGATTTAGCCCTCACTGAGTTCGTCGAAATGGAAAGCAGCTTTCAGTATACTACCCGCAGCAGCAGCAACAATAACAGTGCTAGCCGTCGTGCTAGAAGGAGCCTTCTATGTCTTTCGCCGCCAATGCCCACTCGGAGAGTTCAGTAGTCAGTCCAAACGCAGCAACCTAGTTCTCTAAATTCACTCACCCCCACCCCCTTTCCTTACCAGTGTACTCAACCATCTTTCGACAACCATCTTTCGATCTTTGTGTCTTCCGTTCTTTTCCTAAAAACCCACATTTCGATTACCCCGCTATTGCTAGTATTTTCTCTTCTACTATTCTTTAATCTACCCCCTCTGGCTTCTATTTAGTTTAGACCTTTCACTTTCTATCTTTCTCTCTCGTGGTCTGGGGTCTTGCGCCCCCCTCTCGCCTTCTCTCCTCCCTCTCTTGCCGTTGTCTCGTTCTTTGTCTGCCTTTTTTGCCGCCGCCGCTTGTCCCACGCGCGCGATATCTCTCAAACTGCTTTTTGGTTGAAGTTCGTGCGGACTCTTTGCCGTGTCTTTTCTTCCGCCCTTCATTGCATCCTCAGTGCTCTTTGCAAGTCGCACTCGCTCATTGCCTGCTGCTGCTGCTCGTCGTTGTTGTTGTCGTCGCCTTTCCGTTGGCCGCTCATTCCCCACCTCCGCCCCCCGTAGACGCCGCCCGCCTCCCCCTTCAGTCCTCTGACCAAGAGCTCTCCTCGTCGCAAGCTAGCAGCAACTCGACTGCGGTGGCATCTCGTTGTCATCCTTCTTCTTCGTTTTCCTTTTCTTTTTCTACTACTTCGTTTGCTCCTCTTCCTCCTGCTGCTCATCGGTATTCCTCTCCTCTTTCTCCCATTGCTCTCCGTTCTTTGGTCGTTCTCGTGTTCATTCGTCTGTCTCCTGGTTGTCGATGCCGATGGCAGCGGCTGGCTGCAAACTAGGACAGAGGCCTGCTTCGAGATCAAACGGGATTTCCCATTGTAATGAGCTTGGCCTCGACGACGACGACGACAACGCTGCCGACAACGACGACGCCGCCGCCGGACACCCAGTGCCCCACCCAAGTGCTTGCTGCGCGATGGCTGCACTTCGTCGCCCCCTCGATGCTAAGTCGGGCTGCCGGCCAGCCACCATTCCCCATCGACTGACCCCCGGACACTCCTGGGACAGGGGCTAGTCAACACAAAGCAAAACCCGCTGACTAAGAGCCTAGTTAGGAGCGAGCGCAGTAGCGGCGGCCAGCACCGCTGTCGCGACAGCAGACCTCCTCCATCCACGTTCGCTGGGTCTTTCAGGGGGGGGTGGTGGGGGGGGGGGGTTCGCCTGGACTCTTCCCTTACCTCGAAAGCCCAGTTCGACCACCCCACCTCAACCCGCGCGAATCGCGGGACGCATTGCATCTTTATTATAGAGCACGAAAAAAATAGAAGGAAAATAGCGCTGCAGCCGAGCTGAACAGGAGAATGAGTCGCCACTGGTCAACCGGCACCGATCTTCAGATGGTCAGACAGGGTGGTCGGTCCAGAGGGGAGCTGAGGTGCATGAAGTGCGATGGCTTCCCCGGCTGGCCACGAATGTCGGCAAGATCGTGCCTCGACTTCATTTTGCCTCAGTGTGCACAAGAAGAATTGGGAAGGCACAGAGCGTTTGTGCACTCATTATATACATTCTATATAGGTGCATACACATCTAAGCTTAGAAGCATTTATTTACTTGTCGTGGAAATGCATTTAAGCAAGTGTGCGTGCGGCAAGTCTGAGACAAACATGTATGATACACGCACTAACAGGTCACAAACTAGTTAGTTTTTTGGCTCTTAGCTGGCGTTTAAAAACAAAAAATGCACTTCGAGATGTCAAGTTCATGGTATACACATTGTTAGCAAATGGACTTTGGTGCTACTTTAAGTAACATGTAAACATCTATTATAAAGGGCCACAGCAATGCTGTACCCGTCCCCCGGCCGGTTTTCAGAGATGCCATTCAGTATCGTTGTCAAGTTGAGTCGACTTCGGACGTGTTTGTTTTAAGATTTTGAAATCTTAATGGCGTCCTTTTGTTGTCTGTGTTTCGCTACGTTTTCCTAGTTAAAATTCTGAGCTAACAGTGATACAGGGAATTTTCGCCGTTCGTACTGTTTTCGATTAGAAGTTGACATGTTCTCGAAGAATGCGTGTGCATTCACATCGAATTTGCAAAACGATTGTATACGCTTGCAAGCTCTACGCCTGCCTGCATTTGTCCGTGTCGTGTGGAGATATGCTTTCGACGGTCTCGACCCAGATCCCCGCACAGCGTGCTTCCTAGCTGTCATTCGGGGCGTTGACCGGTCATACCGACATAATCGTGGATCGCATCGAACGCATATGCAAGTACCCAGAGGACGCTCATTGCACCTCGATCATATCTTCATGGCTGTTCGCCTGGCCCACGGTCGGTTGCCAGGTGAGTTCGACGCCCGGAGTCTGCGAGCTCTGCCGTTGGCCCGCCTCGATATTTTCTCTCTTTCTCTTTCTCTCTCTCGTTTTCGTTTTCGCTCTCTAGCTCTCTCTCTTTCTCTCGCGCGCGCTTGTTTTCTCTGCCGTTTGGCGTATCGGTAGATGTCCTCGTAGAGCTCCGGGATCGCATATCGGGATCAGGTTGTAGTTGTTAGCCGATTGGAGTTTTATGATGTTTATGTAAGTGCTTTGGTTCATAAAAGGCCATCGGGAGATAGGCGATGAACTTACACACACACCCAGATACATACAAAGGTTGCCCATTGGCCTCTGCCACCGCTTAGCATTGTCGTTCGCTCTATTGTACATACAATGCGGCCGAACGCAGATGTGGTGCCGTTAAACTCTATAGCAACTGCGCGCTTGATTTGTGCCACCGCTGTTGTTATATATATATATATATATATATATATATATATATATATATATATATATATATATATATATATATATATCTCACAACTGCAGCTTTGTCTATACTGCTTGCGAAACTGTAATTATATATATATATATATATATATATAGTGTGTAAGGCGAAGAAGCCATAAAACCTAAGTGATGTTAGGCCGAGGTTATTTTCGGTGCACCGTGCGTCGACTTAAGACGATTCATTTCAAGCTTGTTTAAAGCTCTGGAACGGAGCGTCAATATATATATATATATGTTGTGTGTGGAGGAGTAAGATAGGTGTAGGACACTACTATGGTTGTTCCACCTAATGTTGTTGTTTTTATTGTTGCAAAATGGAGTCGATTCTAAATTCATTCTCGAAGTCGTAAGTAGGAGGGAGACCGGCGCTAGCCGTATTTTTGTTCGGCCCGTCGAGCTAATACACTTTAGAGAGACAGGGGTACTATTTCTCCAGCTACGACTGCTAATAATACTTAAGTGGCCATTGCTGGGGCCGTTGTTATTGAACCGGACACTGATGCAGACGGAGTCGAACGCGATTCCTTTGCTGCTGCATTATTAAGCAGGATGCCGTGGCACACGAATCTCACCCGAAAAACGCATGACGTTGAGTAGCCACTTCGAATCATCTCGACCAAGCGACACCCGTTTGGCATTTGTCGTTGGCTTGTTTGTGAATTCCGTTCGCCTTAGTTCGTCTCACGCGTACGTTCCCTGTGATAATGGGGAAAGACAATACGACCTAGAAACAAGAAGAATAGGTGAGGAAACACAACCTGCATCGATAGTAGAAAATATACGAAAATTAGGTAAAAAGAGGATCGGTAAACGCAGGCGATATGCAGCGACTTCAAGGCGGCGGAAGGCCAGTTGGCACAAATAATATTCTGGCCGAAATATGGCTGTGATGGCTGAAGTCTATCTTATGTACACACTGACTCTGTATCTCAGACTTGAGTCAAATCGCCGTCACATTTTGCCTTCCCCGTTTCGTGCATATCTCTCTCTCTCTCTCTCTCTCTCTCTCTCTCTATATATATATATATATATATATATATATATAGTGCAATTATTTATAGTCGAGATCGTGTGCAGGTAGCTGAGTGCTGCAACCCGTTGGGTAAGTGATGATGCGAACCAATCACCAGTCCACCCTGAAGTCAATCGCTTGTTGCCAAGCAACACCCACTCGCCGGCCACTTAGAATTACACTCGCTCATCTATTCGTGGCGCAGTCGAGTGCAGCATATTTGAAGTAATAAGTCATTCGAGCAACGAGAGATGGTTCTTGCGCACCATGGTGGAACGGGCAAAGGCGACGAGGAGAAAAATCTGTATGTCAGTCTGTCTGTCTGTCCCGACAGAAGTCAAAATCGCGATCGACTAGTAGCCACCAAACCAGCTGCTGGCCGCCGTAGAGGCGGTTTCTAACTAAACCTACAATTTGAGTGGGAGTTAAGATGCGGAGCTTCCCTCATGACGCGAACGGGGCAGGGAGGATGAGAGGGAGGCGTATGTGTAGAGACGTTGCAGTTGAATTGCTGCCGCCGCTGCTGCTGCTGCTAAACTTTGTGGACGTTCGTGTTTTCGACTAGATTTGACTTAAGTCTACATCAGTCAATGATTTCGATGGGCCAGATAGCATTGATCGTTTTTGACTTATGCGAAACCTACCCATGCTACCGCCGGCGGCGTCATCATCTCGGCCGCTAGCACCAACTAAACTCCGGAGTCCGGCCAGAGTCTTTACACCCATTTCGTTTGATCGCTCTCTCTATCTCTGTCTCTTTTCTCTCCCTCTTTCTATTTGTCCGTCTCCCTATTCTCTCCATACCATCTCTTTCTCTCACTGTGTCTTCTCTTCTGATTTCCTATCGGCTGTCGGGGGCGGTGTATTCGGCCAGCTCTGCGTGTCTTGACCTGTCCGGGTCGTGGATCGACACTGCCTACTGCGTTCGAACTTGACCTAATCGTGATCTATGATGTCGCTTGCCATCGACCAAAGTTTAGATTAACTATTGCTTGACGCGGAGTAGTAACAACTGGCTGTATAAGAAGAGGTCGGCCAAGTCGGAGATGTGGGGGTGGACGGACCACTTTGAAGCGCCTGATGCCGTCTGTCAATCGGTGACTTCTGCTGCTACGGTCGTCGTCTCGCACGATTTAGACTCATCATACCGCCTAGGAATACGGGACTAGCTTTTACGATTTCCTCACTTGAAGTAGTTAGCTATTGAGTCTAGTTTAGGTTGGACTTGGCCAACTTTAAACTCAGGAACCTAATTTAGTTGACTCTACAGTGTCGGGTCGGCGATGGAAGGTCGGGAAAGTGCGCTTGCCCGCCACAGTTATCCGGTATTAGTCTGCAGTAGGCTCTTCATCATCATGCTGAAAAAGCTCCTGGCCAGCGAGCCTGTGGCTATTATGGTTAGTCAGATCTGCAGTTGGCAATCAGACGACACATCATCTATAAAACCATCAACATAGAGAGAACTGTCCTGTTTGACAGATGTGTGCGTAAGGCGCACAGCTGAGGGCTTTATGTGTGGGCACTATGACGGAAGCCAAAAATTCGTAGATCTACGCATCACATCTAGAACATTGCAGAAGCGGTGTAATAGCAACTATCACTTGTTTGAATTGTCCGAACTGTTGAATTTATAAAATAAAGGATATGCAATTTTTGTGATTTTGGAGAGCAGAATGTATACCTGATTGAGGTGATAAGAGCAACTGATAATTACCGATAACCATGGTATGAATTGCAGCTTTTTAATAGAACAGAATTCAAACTCTGAGACTCGCATAGATTTGACACTGGACAACGTCTACATGTGAGACAAATCATTAGACCTGTTCTGAAAAGTGAACTTGAGAGGTCGGTGAATTAGATAAACTTAAATTAGGTGTAGTCGGACATATTACGATCGTCCGATCTGATGAGGCTAAACTTTAGGTGACAGTTTCAAAGTATTATACTGATCAAAATGTGTGCAATTGGTGTCTTGTATCAAATCTATCGATGAGTTTACTTTCTGGCGTCGAACTAAAAAACGTTTTTTTTCGAGCTGACTCTCAGCCAACATTTAACGTCTACGGAACTGCTTTCGCATTGCTTCGTAAGACGAACCCCATAAATACAAATGTGCAATAACAGGAATCGAACCCATGTCTCCTCCGGTCGCAAGGCGCACGAAAATGCACCGCGCCGACGGACTCGACTTCTGCCATCGAACTAGTTCTCGATCGAAATCGCCTAATTTGTGAATCTCGCGACAGCTAAAACAAGATTACAATAGATTTGAAGCGATAAAGTATCAACTATGAATGGATTAATTTGGTTTGATGTACATTGCTTATTAGGCCATGCCCATCCTTGATAATACGCGTGATTTGCGTTGGCAAAGCCTTTTATTATTTTCTAATTTTACGTATGCTCCATGTTAACTATTCTCAGTACTTTCCCATGAGGCGATCACGTGTAATCGCCTTCAGAGTTAGTTCTGAGGCAAATTTTGAGAAATTACGGACCAAGTCCAGAAACTGTTGAACAACATGACAAGGCGTTCCACAAAGCAGTTTCAAACTAACAGCGTTGCGACGCATTTATGCGTAAGCTAGCAGCAAACACCTCAAGTGACTGCAGCGTTGAAATAAAATTTGCTGCAGTGCGTAAACACATGTTCACGCGGCATGGCGTGCGACGATGTACAAACTAAGTGGAACTACGGTGTACAAACTAAGTGGCCAAATTCACAACCTTTTATCACAAGGTAAATAGTTATAATAAATCGTGAATGCCATTATCATAGAATGTGAATGCAATTTTCAGACTCGTTCAACGATAGTTACGCTCAAAAGGATAACTGAAGAAGAAATTTAAAACGTCTTTATTTAACCCAACTTGTGCACCGTATATGATTATTTATATTCGCCATTCGTCCTTCGATGATGTTTATTTAACTCAAAAAGAGTATAATATACACTTTATGTATGAGGTAATCCTCATATTTTTTTCATTATTTTCACCCTTCTGGCAAGAGAAGTAATGCAACAATTTATGTGTGCTTCAGTGCTACGTATTCCACTGCATAGTACTTGGCACAGTTTGCAGACAGAACCGGTAGGTGCACAATTCGTACTCTTCGAGAGAAGCGGCGATACTATGTGCATTGCACATTAATAGGTTTAAGGCTTTGAAATGTATGCCACACTACACTGAAGCATACAAATAAGCTATTAGTTATGGGAAAGACATTTGGAAGAGACAACGGCAGCCTAAAACATATTAGAGAGACTATGATCCGGTGCCTCCGCCAACCACGGCGCCAAAGAGCTGAACAAAATGGGAAGTCTTTTATAAAGACTGGAGAAGCCCAAAGTAAGAAACAATCCCTCGCTATGATCTAATCCATGGCGACAAACCAACAAGACAGAAATATGCATGTAAAAATACCAGGTTAATTAATTACAACCTCCTTAAAAAAATGTTTAATTCTAGGTTAACAATTTTATGGACCGAAACTTAGTTGCTTGCAACGCAGTGCTTTTCAAGCGCTATACCAGAAATCGAAAAGTCATTTAGAATGCTACTGTAAATGTGAAGTTTAACGCAGTCATATGATTATTGCTAATGATCTAAACTAGTAGTGCTATGATATGTCATTGTACTTTCGTGATGCCGTAAAAGCTCGACCGCGATTTGGTGCTGGCATATATCGGAACACAATACGGAACACAATAAGCTGTATATTTTGTGAAGTGCTACTAAGATTAGCAACGGCTATATTTTCGTGCAATAAGAGGATCTTGGATGAGTGAAGGAAAAAATCTTCAACGTCTTTGGCAAGGAATCGTAACCACTATATATATATATATATATATATATATACATATACATACACTATGCATACATACAGGCCGTATATACATGTGGAAGCATATGTACGGGAAGTTTCAGCAATGATCTCTCATATCTTGCAGATCATCTGTACAGATACTTCTTCTACCATCACCGGTACGCTGGTCGCTCTCCCCTTGACCAGTGCGACCTGGGACGAATGCAACATGCTCTTGGGAAGACGTGGCTGGTTTGCCGGCTCGATGTCGGGGTCGGACGAATGGTTGGACATCGCAGCAGCAGCAGCAGCAGCAGCAGCAGTGGGCATTCAGATGACAAGGGCGCACCGCCGAAGCGGGAGACGCGACGGAGCACGGGACGCGGGACGATGGGAAACATACACGAGTACAGCATGTTTGTATATATGCGTTGCGAGTGAACAAACATGTTTGAAAAGGAGGGCCCTCCCTCTATGTTCTTTCCGTGTGTTGCCGGCCGACCTGAGATGTCAGCTGGCCTCTCGGGCCATCCTACACATCCTACGCGGGCCGCTAAGGACTATGGTATAGAGGACACAGAGAGAGAGAAAGCGAAATAAGATAGGAGAGCGAGAGAGAGAGACAGTGGGAAAAAGAAGGACTGTTGGTCCAAGATACACGGCTGGCTTTCTACCACAGCCGACGCGACGACGAGACCTTTGGCGAACATTGTCCTGTGCAGACGCAGAAGTGGTGCCGGGCCAGCGTCTACGAGGAGGCTACCGAAGAAGGGAACCGAAGGGTGGCGGCTATGGCCCCTGGCCCCACAGCGAAAAGGCCAAGGCGTCGCCAGCCGATCTGATTAGATTGTCTGAGCGCTGACGAGGGGCCTACTCGTTGAGAAACGAACTAACCTACTAGTCATACGTAACAGCTCATAGTGCAGCTCGTAAGCGAAGGTCGCTGAGAGAAAGGATATGTAATAAGTAAACCGTTACAGTAAAAAGAAAACATCTCAGATTCTGGCATATTCACAAAAGTCGGCATCAAAATAGATAGCCATAAAAATCCGTTATATTTAGTTGCGATCACAACGGTGAGGTGCAAACATATCGATTTTGCGTGTTCAAGGTTCTGCTGTTATTTATTTCCTGAGGGGCTATTCCGCTCCGAGTCACACTGAGCTTAGAACAACGATGCTGTGTAAAACATATGGAAGTTAGCAGTTTTTTCGCATTAAAAAAAACATAGTGATGCAATTGAAAAAGCGCAGTCCAAATTCATTTAACGTCTTGCGTTTGCATGTGAGTAGGACGTAGCAGTCTTGACTCAGTACCTATCTCAGAACGGCACTCGAGAGCAGATTTTAAAATGCACGTACGGATTTCACAGTTTGGTAGACTTTCCATCGTTTTTATTATTTGCAACTTTAACAGTACAGTTGCGCAGTACTCAAATCACATCGTCGAAAACAATTGCGCGATCTGATCGAGTCAACTACATGTTTTAGTGGCGCGCGGCAACAATGTTCAGAACGATGAACTCGTTATATAATATTATAAAATGTGTCACTGTATTTATCACGAATATTATTTGTTTGTATCTGTCCTCTGAGACTCCAATATTAGAAACTCTATGAATTTTTAATTACAACCGATGTTGTGAATATTCCTTATAAGATGACGCGAAGCATACGTAGTTAAATCGCTCACAGCCTATTATAGAATAGCTAAATCGTACTTGCATAAGGGAGATTACACTATTATACCTATAAATCATTAACGACTGGTTGCAGCCGTATTGATTTGGTTAAACGTTATATTGGTAGCATGCGTTTAATAAGCCTCAATTACATAAGAACGACAGACTGTCATGAGTTCAACGCTATATCGTGTGATTGTTCGTATTGAAATATTTGCGCAAAAGTACTTGTGCAGGTCATCATGGGAGTGATCTTCTGTTCGAGCACGCTTACTTTTTCCCATTTTACTCCTGGCTGTTTCGACGCGACTCTTGTTTTATTTAATACACTGCTTCGATTCTCGCCTCCGTGCTACTAGCTTATCTCTGTGTACCACTCTCATCAGTCTTACCATCATCACCACCCCCACCACCACCACTATCACTACAATCGCTTCTCTTGTTAAGTGGGCGTTATTACATGTTAATTGCCACCATCGCATCCCCGAGATCGGGGTGTTAGAGCGCACACTTCGGGAGCGCACGCTGGCGAGTCGGCGAGTCCCCTGCCCCCCCCCCCCCCCCAACGATACTAACGGATCCCGGTGAACGATGCCGACAAGCAGTCAGCGAGCCCGGTGAAGGAAGGGGTGCAGGAACATCGCGGTCGAAGAGTGAAGTGTTGGGGTTGGGTGGCCAAACGGGCGGGTGCCCGCTGTTCGGGATAGAGCAGCAGCAGCTACTGGGCTAAAGTCTCGGGGGTGCAATGCGATTAGTGGCCGATTACCACCACCCCTTGCATCACCGCCTGCAGTCTAGCCATCAACGGCAGCTTTGCTGCTGCCGCTGCCGATGCCGACAACAAACGAACAGCTAAATGACTGCGGGCAGAAATAGGCCAGGGAAACCCAAGCTGCATAGCGTTCCAAGGGAAAGGCGACGCAGGCATCGACGGGGGCGGGGGTGAGACTGGTAAAGGGAATACGAGGTGAATCCTGGTTAAAGACGGCGGTCGGAGGGAAACGCGGGCTTTAGCCAGTAGTAGATAGAAGACAAGCAGGAACACGAGGAGGAGGAAGAGAAGAGTAAAGGGACATGAAGAAGCGTACATGCGTGGCCAATGAACGCCGCGGCGACTCGATGGTCATAAGTTTGCAACGTCGGAATGATCGCAGCAGAAGTGGGGTGTAAAGTGCTTTCGTAATCGGCTGCTAAATCGGACTATGAATACGTGATAGCACCTATGCATTCCCTGTACCCCCTCTCTCTATTCTCTTCTTCCAACTCCTTCTCTCCTTTGCTTCCTTCTCGGTGTCCTGCAATTGGCCTTTTTTGCTCGGCGCACACACGCCCATCCATCCCTTTGATTGCGCAAATCCTGTTTACCGATATATTTTCGCGAGCGGCTAATCTGTACTGAAGGGTAATTAACACTTGTTATAGGCGTTGCGGTTGATGATGTACCACTAATGCCACGAAACGAACGTAAAAAACAATTAAATGAACAAAACACCGGGCAGCAACGACGACTATCACGGTTGTAGCTCGAAGAAGCAATCGGGCCGTTTGAAATCAAGTTCAATATATATATATACATATATGAGCACATTCTGGGCGTTTACTTTTTGCCGCACGATTGTTTGAAATATGTTCTTGTGCGCATAGAGTAACAAACAGCAGACTTCGCAAATATATCACCATCTGTTTCTCTCGTCGTAAAATTATATTTTTATTAGTGGAATTCGCGGAATTATGTTATTCTGCTGATGATTGCTAGATATCAATCAATTCTGTACCAAGGTATACGCGTTTGTATATATATATATATATATATATATATATATATGAAATACAGGAATGCACGATGCTGAACTTAAATGCTGTGTTGAGCGGCTAGATTGCTATCGCTTCTCTTGCTATGCGGTGGACAAGGCAAATGTTCTGACGTTTGCATTGTCGCTCTTTTCCTTGTGGCCTTTGAAACGTTGTTGTTTATTTGTTGCTGTTAGTGTTGTTGTTGTTGTTATTTGCGACTGGATTGGCGCTGTCGTTGTTGTTATTGTTGTTGTCGTCGTCATTGTTGGGTCAGTTGGTAGCCAACCGACTGGGACCCACCTCTCCGGCAGTCAACGTATATACTGTCGGGCCTTCGAAAGCGATATAGAGGGCCTACGAAACAGCAAGCGCTACTCAAAAGCGCATCACCCAAATTATACATTCACTCACAATGGCCGGCTAGGCTGATCGCGCGTGGCCTAAGACTATGGTGAGGCGATAGCCTACGTGCTTACTTGCAGTGAACTCGGCCACCAACAGAGAGGTCACCGTCGTGGTGGTCGTTGTCATTGTTGTCGCTGTTGTTGTGGTAGTTGTTGTTGTTGTTGTCTTTCGACCAGTCACCCAGACCATCCACGTCCCACGCGATAAGGGGGCCGGCAACAATCACGCCACAATGACGTGTTGTTACCCTGCTTTCTACACCAGAGTGGGTTCAACCTGTTGGCCCTCACGAGGACACCACCAGCAGATGACCGCAAAACTGAAGAAGGATGGGGTTATTTGTACCGTGTTGCTGTATATGCTTATCCAGGCGTCCTACAGAAGGCTTATGGCCATGTTGCCCTCGGCATCCACATGTTCATCATCGTCAGTCTACTACGTCGCTAGTCACATTGCCATATAAACTTTACTTTTCCAACATTGTGGTTGTAGATTTTTATTCAGAATTCAGCCTTGCCTTTTATTACTACTACTACTGCTACTACTCTACCAATTTCCACCACCAGAACGTCCACCTCTACTACTGAGTGAGACAATGCTCATTATCACCCTTCCACTTGCATAGTTTCGATGATGCAGTTCATGAGGCAAGACGCCTGAGGAGGATCTACCGGGTGACTACTATCGAATGAGGTCTCTTTGCCTTGTCGTATGATGGACACAGAGAGCGAATGGGCAGCTTCGCCAAATGTGACTGAGGTGCTGATGTGAGCTTGATAAGGAAGCAGCTGGCGCCGGAATCGGGTAGCTCGTTGAGTAGGAAGACCAAGCCGTCGTAACACCGACCAACGACGAATCACCTCCTACACCCTCACAGAACGCGAACGAGAGCTTGATGACTATGCAGCGTTACTGGGGAGCAGAGGTCAGTCAATACTGCACTCCCACAATACGCAGGATTCTACTTGCGCCTTGTGTATTAGCTTTTGGTGCGATGAAAGGCGAATGTCACTTATACGAATTCGACGGCGCCCTTCCTACTAGCTAATTCGGAAATGCAATGGCTTGAACTGAAATTAAAGCGAAAATACGGTAAAGTCTTCATAGTAACACTAAAACACCTAGTTCTTTATGAGTGAAAAATAAGGTGGTAGCACAATTATATTGGTGATGGAAAATACGAAAGCACGAAACAACTATATAAATCAAAATATATATATATACACACGTAGTGGCGTATAATCCCTCCAATCATTGCTGTTGTTGTCATCGTTGGCGGACGGTCACTGACTGACATTTTAAACAGGAAGGGAGGGTAAAGGAGGAGGGCAGCAGTACAAAAGCTTAGCATCTTTTTTTTTAGCGTGCATCGATGATTTACATCGAGCTGCTTATGTAAGGGCAACGAGGAAGCACGATGAAATCCATAGTCAAACAAATCATGGAAACGGCTCCTTTGAACAGAAGAATGACAGCGCTAGTAGTGGGAGCAGCAGCACCAACAACGGCACGGTGGGGTGGTCGGCGGAGGGAGTGGGGGGCCTCGGAAGAACGGAGACAGCAACAGCAGCGCATCGGCGAGCGGTTGCATCCTAGGGAATGCTAGGCGCGTCCAGCTGGCTGGCTGGTTGGCTATATACCAAAAAGTCTTCACTTCAGTCTTCAGATTTTATTCGGCCGTGGACCGCGGGCGTTCACCGGCCAACGTCCGTGATTTTTGTGTGAATTTTGCATTTCTCTCGAATACATTTTGCCGTTGTTGCTAGGCATCTGGACCAGACGGGATTTTTTTCATCGAAATCCTTCTCGGCGGCAGTGGCGGCGACTCGCCGTCGCTGTCGTCGCCCCCTCCCCACCACCCCCCGCCAGCCGCTCGTGGGCTCGTCGAAGGCCAACAGGGCACTACTCGTAGGCAAGCCAGCGTAGGCACCACTTGGCCATCTGGCTTGTAGCGCTGCTTCGCTCTCTGATCCTCTTAGGCTGGCGCCGACGGCTTGCCGTCTTCCTTGCCTACGCTCCGGAGTGCGAGCCGCCGACTGCCGGTACTACGATTTGAAGTTGCTCCTCGCTCGCAGCTCCTTGCAAGGAGCAGACCTACCCCGAGGGTCACTAGGGTTAGCAGCATCGCAATGCAACACCAACTCCCCTCCACTCTCTTCTCCTCTCCTCTGCACTTCTTCTCCTTCTGTACGTTATTCTGCGCCCCAAGTTGACGACACTCTGGTCTGAAGCCTCCGAAGAAGGTATTGAGCAGGCTAACAGACGAGCGAAGAACGAAGAAAGCTAAGAGCGATAGACAGAGACCAAGAAAAAAACAGAGAGGCAGAGCGGAGAAAGAGTAATGTAGCGAATTACACACACAGCAAGTTAGATTGACAGCAAAAGAGAGAGAGAAAGAGCGCGCGCAAGAGAGAGAGAAGATGAGAAACATAAAAGCTGCTATTCCGAAACTCCTTCTCCTGCTAGTTCACGACCATACGGCAAAAGTACGACCGGCCGACCAACCAACTACCCAACCGGTCGGCAGTAGTCGTAGCCGTGGCGATACTCGCACTGGCAGTGGCAGTAGCGCATCTTTTTGTAGGCTCTTCTTAGTAGGATCCCGTTTTCTTTGGTCGCCTACTCTTCGTCCATATACATAATATATGCGGAATATTCTGCCATCACCGGCGCTCGCCGTCGTTGCCAGTGCTGCCGCCGCGGCGGCGGCAACTACCACCGAAGTCGAAGGGCCCGAGCCTTGCGCCTTTCTTATCCGTTAGGTTTCGCTCTCCGTCCCTATGCTATGTTGTGGTCCTCTCTCTCTCTCTCTCTCGTCCTCTTGCTGGCTGGCTTTCACTCCTCTCGGAGTTCGGCAGCAATGTAGTCGAGTAGGTAGCTAGGTAGTCAGCAGCAGCAGCCAACGGGCCCCGCACTCTGCCGTTGCACTGCTGAAAGGCCCGGTTGAGGGAGAGGCGGAGAGAAATACAGGGAGGGTATTTTCAAACTTTTTGTGTGTTCGGCTAGCACTCGCATACTACTCGTGCTGCATTACGCGCAGCTGGGTTACGCGTAATGCGTACGGCGAACCGACGAACGCATCCCGAAAACGCATCCACTCAGCAAGCTTCTGTTCGGTGTCAAGCCTGCCTAAGCCAGCCAGCCGAAGATCACGACTGCCTGCATCGTTGGCCTGTTCCCCGCCACCACGAACGCAGCCACGCATTCCTTACGCGTTGCGCTGCTCGCCGCCCCAGCGAGCGTTATGCTGCCTCAACATAAGCAAGGCGTACTGTGTACGTACAGTAGAGCGTAGGAGCAGCGACGTGGCGCGGGGGGGGGGGGTGCAGGAAGACGGCGAGGGGAAAGAATAAGGAGTAGCTTTTTGCCCCCCACAGCCCAGAGCCTCACCGGCACCGCGCCACTACTATTAGATATCGGGCATTGCGTACCAAGGAAGAAGCCGACATGCCTCTCAACGGTTGCTTCTGCTAGCCGCGGAACCGGGTGAACTCACATAAGAGAAACGGGGCGTGGACTCGTGTGTCTGTGTGTATCGTTTATGTGCGTGCGCCTCGGACGTGCACGGCGTGCGTTTCTCGCTGCGACGCGAGGAATTCTACTTTGGCATTCATGATTCGCCCCCCCCCCCTCCCCCCCATAGCCGCATAGCCTTCAACCACCCCGCGTACTCCCTAGCGTGCCCCTGCCTCCTCCTATTTCTATCCCTCCACTCCAACGGCATGCCGCTGCCAACTGTCTATCCGACTGCTACGCAAACCCCTCGGACATTGCGCTGCTACCGTCCGACGCACCATCGACTTCCGTTGACGGCGTACAGTCAGTCTATGTATGACCAGTAGCACCGATGCTTACGAACGTGCAAAATGCTATGCCGGCCAGCCAGAAAGCATCGAAGCTGTTTTTAGGGTGTGTTCGTTGTATTCCGATGCCCTCTGTCACCTTGCGGGCTACTGGCTGCTGTAGCCCGTAAACGAACATCCTTTTTGCTACCTGAAGTTAAGCAAGAGAATGTTAATTTACTGTACGTGAATCCTTCCGTGCGAATACGAGGGCCGCTACAATGATGATGATGACGACGACGACGACGATGATGGCAGCACGCACCATGATCATCTTGCTATCGTCTCTTGGAGAGTGTCACAAGCTTCATGATGTTTAGATGTGTCACAAAGTTCTGTTTTAGTTTTATTTGTCTAATGTTCGCGCGCACACACACACAAACGCACAAACGTTTTTACACCGGGCTGATACATTTCAGCACGAGCCCCAGCATTGCTTTCAAATTTGTTGGTGGAGAATTCTATACATAATCGAACTGGCTTGTTCGGAGTATTGGCTAAGAGACTACTAGATGCCATTATTTGGTCTCTAACTGTTTAGCCACCTTTAGCGCACATACGAGACTTATTTGGGCTTTTTCCGTCAGATGAGTGTAACAGCGCGGTAATGCTCAACCCGATTCAACACGCAAGGAAGAAGCAATTCATTCTATTCGAGCAAGATTCGACCCTATGCACGGCGACCCCCCCTTATTTGAGGGGACGAATTTTAGCCGCTCATATATGTTGTTTATGATGCCACTGTGTGTGTATACATATATATATATATATATATATATATATAATGGCACCGTGAGCACCATATACGGTGCTTATGTGTACTTCTAAAGCCAAGCGGTCAAGGAACAGCAAGCATAGGCGGTGAATGCGCAAATGAAAATCATCAACGCCGCGAGGCCAAACTAGTCAAGTGGCTCAACATGACTGTTACAAAAGCTATTATGTCGAGGCTCGTATTGTCCAAACGAGTTCGTCGCGATCCATCGAGCCGGCAACGGCAGCGGTACTCATGTTTGATCGTTTTGTGCTTATTCGCCTTCATCGTTACGCGCCGGCCGTTACGCAGAGAACCATGTTTGTTTATGGGCGATCATCGTCCTCGGCATTCGCTGAGCAGTAACAAGGCCGGGGGATCTAGCAGAGGCCAGCCGGCGGGCAAACGGGCTGCTTGTCGGTTTCTTGCCCCGGCCAGTACCAGCCGGGGCAAGATAGCAAACGCCATCATTCCAACTGGTTGAAGCATTCGACGGCGTCATTCAGCCAGCGACGTGTTCGTTCAGTTCCCCACGGCGGTGTGACGGTTGCAAGCGCGGTAGCGGTAGCAGGAGCAGCAGCAGCAGCAGCCGCAGCTATCATCTTTTAGGTGGAAATCGGCCACAATGTTGCCACCACCCAAAGCCAAAGATGAGAATGACCAAGGACTACGAGAAGGCCGCAAAAGCCGCTTGCGATGGCGGCGGCGGCATCGCACGATCGCTATAACGCCAACAATCGTTTTCAGTGAATACATTCCCTCAAGCGAACGTAGTAGATTTGCGTACCACCAATCCGAATAGTGACCGCGGCGGCGGCGGTGGCGGTGGCGGCGACGACGACAACGACAACGACAACGACGACGACTTCAACAATAACTGTAAGATTCATTCGTCCTCCTTTGAGTGCTGTTGCTGGGCCGAAAGCGCAGTTTTAGAACAATTTTTCATAATATCTACTTTTGTCCGACGCCCTGTCAGCCTGAACCGTCCTAACGTAGCAGCGTTCGGGCTGATCTTGAATTGATCTCGCACACAGCTCAGCGAGGAGGATGAGAAGAAGAAGATCGAACGTGGTGGTGATTGTCATCAAATCGTGTATATGTTCATGCTCACACACGTTCGTTTGGCCAACTCGAATCTTAAATGCCTGCTAAATGGAGGCCTGTAGTGAGTAAGCCTGTGTTGCTGTTGTGTTGATTTTTGTTGGCCAAAACATAGTAATCCAGGCGATTTAGGTTCGGACGCCCGGCGGCCGCGAGTGCCTATCTAAAAGCATACTCGCCCAGGCTTCGCGAGCCGCCCTTGCACCTAAACAAGTAGCACGAGCAAGTGCACCGTTCTGCTGGAACAAGTATTGCAAATCAGTAGACACGGAATTTATCCACAGCTCTAATACAGTTTGCAGAACACGGAAATTAGATTTATGCGTCATCGCGCGCCTTTTTGATGAAAAAGTAGGCTGCTACCACGTATTCTTTATTAAACATCATACTCAAGACGTACACGTAAGCTGAAAATTTGCTTTGCCCCACGATAGAGACATATTTATGATCATGGGCAAGTCAACGGCCATTTCGTTCTAGTCAACAATCCGATCAATGGTTCGTAATGACACATTAAATTTGGTGCTCAAAGCGCGTATCGAAGTACGAGGATTATCTAAAATGCACTTTTGCGCTGCCTCGCTGAGTTCTGGAGTCCTCGTATGGCGCAGTACTCTATCGTGAATTTTCCGCTCTGCTATGAACGAACCAGGTTCTGCTTCTTCGGAGGTCGAGTGCTTAGCCGCATGCTCGTCAACGGTCGCTTTCGGCCAACGAAAATCGAGAGCAATCGCTTAGCTTTCCTCTGCATTTTTTAGATGCAGTTACTCGGTCCGCTATGGTTGCACTTTGCTTACTTGTTCTATTTGAAATTTTGAAATGTGGCCTAAATAGAGATAGGACAGTCTTTTTAAGTTTTTACGATTATTCTAATGTATACATAGATTTGGTTCGTTTGAACGAAAAATTATTTTTTTGTCCCTCGAGGCGGTTTTATACATAATAATGGAAACGCATGATTTACATCCGTGGCCGGCACCAAACAGCGACGAGTGGACTCACAAGCCCACTAAACGCAGAATCTTCTCTACCCCTCAAGCTCGAAATTGTAGGGCATTGCCTCGAGATGTGCTTCGAATAGTCTTGCCCTAACGTACAGGCCAACTTATTTCGTTCTATTCTCGCGAGAAGTTGGCTTGCACGTCTGAAATGCCAACTTATTGCGTTTCCTTTTCATCTCATAGTAAAGGGTTTCTTCATTTATAGATCTACAAAATTGTGAGGCGCCAAGAGAGCGCCTAATAATTCTTCCTGGAGCATCTCTGAGACCATCAGAAATGCTCTAGGAAGAAGTCTCCCTATAGCCAGTATGCAATAGTATTACCAATATTCGTGAACACTCGTGAATAACACGTTTGTATCTCAAACAACACGTGGTACGAACGTATATCAAACGACAATGTAACTTAGTAATCAGCATTAAAAAAAACCATTTAAACAACAAGTGTTTCTAATTAGTGCGTTTGGAGATCTCTTTGAGTGCAACATACGATTCATGCTTTCCTAGCTCCTGAACAGAGAATACCCGTAAGTAGCGAGTCGGGTAAACAGGAAGCAGCGCAGCGTTGACGACACACGTCATGGTTTCGGTTTGAACTGCTATTTTTACAAATTTGAGTATGATTTATGGTTTGTTTGGACGCGACTGCCGAGCATTACTGGGTTGCATTCCGACACGAAGGCTATTCACGGGAGACCGCTTTGCTTTGTTGATTCGCTTGACGGATGAGCTGCTAGCAACCTGCAGGACAGCATACAGTTGCCATAGATTGGAGCTCCCTTCTAGCTCTCTTATAGATCGGGACGTGTAGGATTTGCACGGCTGTAGCGCGTAGAGGCTGCGGGGCATGCCAGTACCGTACGAACGAATGACAAGATCCGCTTTGCCACTGCTCAGAAGGGGCTAACGCATGTAACACTGTTTTTGTCGGCAAGTTGTACGACCGACCATGGACGAGCATCCAGCTAGGAGACGTTCATGAAGTGGAACTGAAATGCCGATGCAGTCATATACGTGTTTCGCGTTGTTGTTGTTGCGGCTGCTGCTGCTGCTGTTGTTGTCAAGCCCGGTGGCGTGGTGGCTTAAATCTGCGCCTCGCAACCGGAAGAGACACATAGGTGCGTGGGTTCGAGCCCCACCGTTGCACCGATTTGTCTTTATGGGGGTCCGTCTATGAAGCAATGTGAAAAACAGTTCCGTAGACGTTACATTTTGGCTGAGGGTCAGCCCGAAAATTTTACTTACTTGCTGCTGTTGTTATTGTTACCGTCGTCAGAACTTTGTTTTTACTGCCATTGTTGTTGTTGTTGTTGTTGTTGTTGTTGTGGCAGTAATGACTGTGCTGACGTTCGGGATATCGTTGTTTCGGTTATCAATACCGTAGTTGCTTGTGGCTGTGGCAACTGATGCTTGTGTGACTGCTATGAGTGTTACCGTTTATTACCGTATTAGTCAAGTCAAAGTTTGACAGTGAAAATATTGTGCCTTTCAATAAAGTGTCAAAAATATTAAGGACACGTTGGACGATATATGAGCGGTGTTGTGCGTCTATGTTGTTTCATGTGCGACTCCAGTTCTGGATTTCACTCTCCTAAGACGTCACTAGATATTAGATACGCCGTTTATATAAAAAACATATATATCACTAAAAAAATTATCACACAAGCCTGAGCTGAAGTAGATCCGTAGGGCGGCTTAATAGAAATAAAGATAGCATAAAGCTTCATAGGAGACGCAACGCGCAGTTGAATTGTGCCTAGGAATAACAAATAACGCTGTACAAGTTATCTTAAGCGATTCAACAAATTCTGTCTTGAGGCCTGTTTTGAAGTCATTAGCTACAGAAGCATAGCTTGCGCGTAAAAAGTTTGAGATCCGAGTAGAGATTAGTTCGGCATCAATACATTCCCCATTGGAAAGTGAAAGAAAGAAAGAAATGAAACAAGAATAAAAGGACTACCCGAGATAGGCAAGTTAAGAAAACAAGAAAAAAATTATCCAGTTAAGACTCATCTAGCAGTAGTGTCTTTTAACACGCCGTCAGTATCACCTATATCATCAAAGATCACTATTTGTTTTGCTCTCTAAGGGTGCCAAACGACCTCGTGGGGGGGGGGGGGGGTGGTTGACCGATAGTATTAGCCGGATGTTATTTAGGAGAGCGGCGTCACCCCCAGGAGGGCGCACCGAAGCGGTACTTCAGGGTGGTTTCAAGTATCAGTTTACGGGCCTCACTCCCCCCCACGCACGCTTGGCCTGGCAGACTGTTATATCCTTTCACGCTGGCTCTTCAAGCTTTCGCGTCTCGTCGTCCGTGTGAAGACTGGGCTTTTCGTCGACGTCAGTTTAGCGCTGAGACGAGGCCAGGTCCTCCTAATGTTCCATTTCCGCTTAAAAACGGAAGCGAACTCGACGCTGCGGTGGAGACGAGACCCTCCCCCCTCTTATTCGTCCTGCTTCACATCCACAATGAGAACACTAACGCACAATTTTGCACAGACGCAAACACACACACACAGATAGAGTCATTTTCGTTCTGCCCTCATCTATGTATACTGATACACCGAGGGCTCCGTTTAGCCCCGCCAACCCAGCCCCGTTTGTTTTTGAACTTGCTGTCTACCAGTAGGGAAACAGAGGCGTCTGTTAGAGCCGCTTGATAAAGTAGACAATTGCTTAGTATCAGCGATAATCAAGCATCGAACTCATTAAAACAGAGAAAGGTATTTATATTCGGATGCCAACAGGTCATATTCGTGAGCAGTTGGCGAAACTAAACGTCGTAGACAGGAAAGTCTTTCCTATGTACATCATTTATATCTTGCATCTTGCATTGGCGAAGGTCGCGTTGAAATGTACGAAATGAATGCAAGGTACGGTGCTTATAAACAGCTTTTTGCTAATGCAGATCATTTGCACATTTAACTTCGAACGTTCTAATCGTGTGCCCTAACTCATTCACATAGGTGTTTGGCTAGATGAGCTTAGCTGGGCCAATGAAGAAAGCGTTGCAATCTAGTACTACTGCTCTGTTTCTCTGTTGCCAGTGGCGCTTGGCTGTCTATGAGCATGCTGCTCTAATGAGCAAAGATATCAGCGAGGTGCCCAATTATTTTGCACTCCGTTGCAAATTATGCTTACTGAACTGTCGTGACTGCGATTTACCTACGAACCTTGTCGGTATGTGGATATTGGATGATCTGACCAGCCTTGCAAGGAGTCTGTCGGCGTTTGCTAGCTCCGATGTTTGTCCAATCAGCCTAATCAAGCTTAACTATCGTGTCCGGCAGTCCTGCTTTTGCCGTTAAGGCTCTGCATCTATCAGCCAAGGGACCAACCAACCCTCCATCCCTCGTCTCTTTGGCAGGTCTGCAACAAGACGACGTCAACGACGTCGACTGCATATTCGTTCCTAATGCGCTTATTGCAATACCCTTAGTATGTTCTATACCCCGTGTCCTGTGCCAAGGTGGTCAAGGTGGGGTGTCTCGATCCCAACCTCTTTGCATCTCTCTATTTCTCTCCATATCCCACTTTCTTTTACATGTGCTGTGCTAACAGGCTATGTAGCCATCGGGACGCCTGTCTGCGATTCGGCCTCGGATACGTTTGGGCAGCACACAGATCTACTACACAAAAACGCCTGCGTGATGTCTAAGGCGTTGTTGTTGTTGCTGTTGTTGTGTTTTGCATCTGTCTAAGACTGGCGAGACCAGGTAGCTGGTTCTTTTTCATGAGTTGGATGCTATTCGGCTAATTATCAGGCCGGACATTCATGATCCAATTCCCAGTAGTGGTATATATACAAATATGCATATATATATATATATACAATTAAGCACATATATTTTATATATACATTACAGTGATTTATTTATCATTTTTAACTCTTGCCTAAATATCATGCTTGCCCACGAATTCCTGTTTTCGAATTATCCACACCGTTAGTTCGTAGATAATCATTTTCAAGAGAAGAGTCCATAGAAACCAGAACAGCTAAACCATTCCAGCGTTGTCTGTCAAGAGAAATGAGTTGAAGAAAGTACGTACTGCTATATAAATGCCCGCTTCCTCTTTATATCCTACGCTGTAATTCCGCTAGGAAAATGTCCGTCCTCTTACCCACACTCCTGTGGGTTTCAAATGCAAGTGGTACCACTTGGAAGTCATTTCTCAAAACGGAGTGTTTGTGTCGTTGAGTTGCTTCATATTAGGTTACAAATACAAGTTGATTTTGACACCGCCTGATGTCGGTGTAACAAAGAACAGATGACTAGGACCGACTTAATTACCTACCGACAAACATGTCTTCTTCAGAAACGCCGCAATAAAGCCCGGCGACGTGTTAGGCCTATCGAATCATATTCATTAAGGTTACTGCAGGAACACCAAGAGCTGAGTGATACTTCAGTCTACTTATCGGTAACAGGATCTCAATCTAATTTAATCTGCCTTAGCCCACATAATGGAACACCTTGATGATCTGACTTATGCGCATGCATTAATTTCTGATTAAGGAATTGTTTATGTCTTTAATCAATTTGTGTTTTCCATGTTGCAATTATTTACAAACTTAATACCGGCGGGTTATAGTGTGCCAGAACGACACAGAATAGTTATCCGCAGAGAATGCACACAGAAATGCGTTTTGATTAGGGAGTTTATAGATGGGGTATTAGTGTCAGAAATACAATTCATAGAGTGTGTTAGCTTTCCGCTTGAGACGATTTGTTAGCTATTATCGAGTCTCGAGGAGAAAATAGATTGTATGCGCCGATCGGCGCAAAATACCCACAAGGCTATTTCTTTGTTGCTAGCAACAATTGGTATTGCCCCCCCCCCGTTTCTTAACGCAGAGCTGCTCCTTGTGACGCTCATTCCGTGACTCATTTGCCTGTTGTATGCTTTTCATTTCTTCCTACATTGAGACGACGCGTACGATGGATTCGCATACAGTAGCGCGCAAAAGACGAACTCGAACGCGAGTCTCGCCATAAAACGGTGTTGCTCGGAATCGGCCTGTGCTAGATTCAACCGTTGAGGAAGTGTACTGCTGCTGCTGCTGCCGGGCAACCAGACAGCATTTCTCGTTTCTTTTTGCTTTTTTTTTTTGCTGTATCATTCTTAACAATAGGCAATCGTGGGTCTTGTAGACGACGAAGAATAAGACGGCTTCCATTTGCTACTACCACTACTGCTAGCAATCGGCCGTCGTGTCTGGCAGTAGCAGTGTGGTGCGTTCAGTTAGTTCGGCCGCCGGAGCTATTTCTCTTTCTTCTTCCCTCGATAGGCGTTCCTATCGAGCTAACTAACTATTATTCGGACAGCGCAGTGCAACTGCGCTGCTCGAGCTCCGAGGCCCAGTTGCTTGGCCAATAGTAATGTTGAACGAACTGGAGAAGTCAAGCGCGGCGGGCGATAGAAATTGCACTCTTCGCCGCCGGCGACTGTCCACACATATCCCCTCACCACTGTATATATATATATATATATATATAGTGTACTGGTGCTTCGGACCGTTTCATGGTGGCGTTCGTTGTAGTTTAGGGAGGGGGGAAGGGGGGGGGGTGGCGGCGTAGTGGAGGTGGGGCAATGACTGCGTGTCGCTCAGCCGGTCTGGCCAGCAGCAGCAGCAGCAGCAGAGGCAGTTCGAGCAGTATGGGCGCTTGTTATGGGCGATTCTGTCCGGCTGTGGCTGATCGTCAGCTGCAGCAGTAGCAGCAGCAGTAGGCCGGACGGGCGGACGGAGGGACGCTAGCTAGGGGCGTAAGGAAAAGGGGATAACAACAGAGGGACTAGCGCCATGCGAAGAAAAGGAAAACCGGGGGGCTAGCAGACTAGCGGTGCTGAGAGGAGCGGCATAGGCTAAGGCGGCGGGGGCGGCTGCTTCGGGGGCGACGGCAGCTGGGAGAACCGTACTGGTCCCGTCGTGCCATAAATCAGCCCTGTAGCCGGGCGCAGTCTTCTGACCAAATGAGGCCCGTTATTGCATACAGTCGTTGTTCGTCCGTAGTCCGCCGGTCTGCGTTCCTGTCTGCCTGTCCGCCCGCCCGCTCGCCCGCAGTCGTCGTTGTCGTCAGGCTGGTTGGTTGGTTGGTTGGTTGGTGGGCTCGCTTTCGCGCGTGCGTTTATTCGCTTCTTCATTGCTGGCTGCCTCTAGCCGCCTCTATAGCACCATCATCGTTGTCGTCGTCGTCGTCGTCCTAACCATTGCATATGCAGAAGACCCAACCCACCCACTCGCAGTCCACTCCTCCATCAACAGAGGTCGACTACCGACGACAGAGGTCTGTGCATGTCTGTCCTTCTCTACTTCTCTATCCTGTCTATCTGTTGTTGGTGGTGGCTAGTGGTCGTCTGTGTGCCCTGTGTGCCTGCTTCTTGCCTGCTTCTTGCCTGCTTCTGCCTGCCTACCCCGATAGCGTGGCCCACTGGCTGATGATGATGTTGTTGACGATGCTGATGGATGTTGTACGGAGAGTAGTGGTGACCACAAACCGCCAAACAAGATAGGCCCATCACCATATAGCCATATAGTCATTGAGCAAACCGAGTTGAATGAGCGAACGAAACGAGAAAACGAAGGAGCGAGAATGCCGTCATACGTTCTCGCATGTAGGGTTTATGTATGTGGTCGCTAGCACGTGGCCAAAGATGTGTGGATGTGTGGCGCCGGCCGGTGTCCACGACACGCCGCGCTCTGATAGGTACCGACCGATACGTCTGTCTGGCCTTATGCCAAATGAATTGCAGACCTCTGGAGGGGAATAGAGCGCAGTGTACAGAAACACGCTCAACCTTGTCGAGGTCTCACCGAACCGTCCCCCATCCCCAACCGCCGTCGGCCGAATCATGGCGGTCACACTCTATGTGCATGGGACAGGGCCTGATGTCGGCGATTACCACCGCCAGATAGATGCACAATTGTTGTGTTGCTAGCTCCTTCTTCTGTAGCTAACGGAGATGCGGGGGCATTAGCAGGGCAGGTTCTTTGCTGTCTGCGCGAATACGAGAAGGCGAATACGATGAGTATGCTCAAATGTATACGCGGTCGTCCACGGTATTTGTGCGGCCTTTTGGGGGAGAGGACATCGCTGGATCGCCCCCCCCCCAGGGGTTGTGATGTTCCCTAATATGTCTGGGGTTCTTAGCCGTAATGACACTGCATTCCGACAGATCTTCCGCGGTCTTCTTGGGGGCGGACAGAGGATAAATCTCGGCTTCAGACCCAACCTGGTTACATAGGCACATATTCGTATCGTCCCAGAGGAAATGTCTATATATAAATGCATATATATGCGTAGAGTCTGATGAAAATAAGTCCATAAGGATAAACGAGCCGACGTTTTATTAGTTCATGCACGTAGATGAAGGCCTCAGTATATAGAACGGAGATGCTTCTAAGAAAATCATGTTCTGTAAAACCTACTCTTAAGAAAAATCTGATTAAAATATATTTGGTGGTCTCATGGGCACATTGTGCGACGATCATCGGCAATTCAGCTAGGCTGGTAGCAGAAGTTAGGCTCGATGCGCGGGGCCTACATCAGATGGTCACAGATCAAGATTTTACAACTTTTTGTTTGTGTCTGGTAAAAGTTTACTTCGACATACCTGACTCGAGCATAGGCACCGCGCGCTCATCATCGTTTACTGCCACATGCTTAAGAATATGTTCAAAATACTCCAGCGAAATGATAAACGAGACTTTGTTGATACAACACCAATTACAATCAAGAACAAGGCCTACTAGCAAGGTTTCAAAGGTTTGATTAGGCGTGTAAAAAGCATCAAAGGCTTGATAGGTATGCCATTGAACGCAACATGCTTAATGGAAACCGATTGCACAAACACTGATAAGTATCTAAGCACATAATGAATCGCTGAACAGCGCGTAATGCAGCTAACGCGAAAACATATGAGCACTCGTTCATGACATACGTCTTATTATTAGCATGTCGTTGATAGCAGTTAGCACCCGTTTATGATTGCCGCACCTTTGAGCCTCAGACAGGTAACTGCTATGTACATACGAGTATGTATGCATAGATGTGCACACGCGCATATCTGTGCATTCATGTATTGCAATGCTTCTCGTTGAAAAAATATGATTTTTGGTGCAAATTAGTATGCCCTTGATCCTTATGCCGGATTGGGTTATTCTTGCTAAGACAGATTCAGATCCGCTGTTATGCTGTGATTTCCGTCATCGTGATTACGCATCGGTATTGCAATGCTGTTAATGTTTTCGCAGATTCATTTAGGCCGTCAGTGACCGTCTCCGAGCCATTGACAAATGAGCTACTGTGAAAGCTGGTTTCAAGGCGTGCGTATGGAACCGCGCTCACAGGTCTAGTACAGGTCGATGTATTAGCCTGTGATAACCGATACAGGCCTGCATCGCGATTAGCTGCCTCACAAACATCAATCATCATCGCGTGCGAGAAGCTTCTACTCTATCGTATAGTCGTTTCGCGTATGGGACTCCGCATAACGACACACGATCGAACGTCAATACTACGAGTGGTTGGCCTCTACAATCAACGCGTCATGATGTTCCATGTGTCGTCTGTTTATATAGCTGTAAATGTTATCTGAAAATCACGATTGTGATCAGGATTGTGATCACTCAGCTGCTAGCTCTCGTCACTACTTGCCTACGACCACCACCCGGGTGGTCTTCGATCTGAAGGCGGCACCCTGCTCCCGCTATTTTCGTCTACCCCCGAGCTGACGAATAGTTTTCAAAACGAGCGCTGCCCGCCGCCCCTCGTCGTTGTTCCTGTCGATTCTGTTCGATCTGACAGACGCCCTGCATTTTGTCTTGTTGGTTGTTGTTGTGCGCTGACATGTAAATAAAAAATAGGGATCTCAGTTACCACCACAACGGCGGCCATCACCCCCGCGGCCACTACCACCACCCCCGCATTCGCAACCCACACGCAAACAGGCAGTCGAGGGGTAGACCGAGGAGCGCACTCCCTAGCACCGAACAGAGATGGAAGACCCCTGTGGGCGCGAATAGCCGTGTTTCTCTCTCTCTCTCTTCCTCTCTCTCAATAGAGGGCTGGGCAAGACTTGTTTTGGGGGGTGGTTTTGGGGGGTGGAGAATGTGGGGTGGGGGTGGGTCGCTGTAGGGGCAGAATGAACGAGGATAACAAGGGGGAAGGTAAACAACAACAAGTGAAGAG
Source organism: Dermanyssus gallinae (assembly GCA_003439945.1). Taxonomy (NCBI): domain Eukaryota; kingdom Metazoa; phylum Arthropoda; class Arachnida; order Mesostigmata; family Dermanyssidae; genus Dermanyssus; species Dermanyssus gallinae. The sequence goes on along the minus strand of QVRM01005866.1, from coordinate 2,428,032 downwards.
GGACAAAGTGTACCTGCATTGATAGCAGCAGGCATGCCAGCTAGACGGGGCTCCTCTTGGACGGGCCTCCTGCCTCCATCAGGAGGGCGAAGAGGACGAAGCCCGCGACGAAACGACCAGGAAGCAGAGCTTGGGGGGGGGGGGGGCGTGGGGCAGGCCACGGGCGGGGGAGTGAAGTAAGGTGCGGGCCGGCTTGCGGCGACAAGGCCGATCGAGGTCGCCCACGACGACCCACTCGGGCACCAGCCAGCCAGACTGCCGTTCAGCCGCGCGATGATGTCGTTCTTTGTTGCCTGTCGCCGACAGATTGTCCGAGCTGTCACAGCTCTGTGGGGCCGCGCTCGGGACGGCGGCGGCGTCGACAACGAGCACACTCGCTGTTGAATTTTGAGCAAACCGCGATGAATACAGGGCAAACTCAGCGGCTTTCAACGCCTTAGGCATAGGGAAGGTGGCTGCGTTCGGCTGCCCGCATCATGCATATGAAGGCCTGCACTTCGCTATGACCACCCATCGTTGGGTTGTTATGCTGTATGCGACAACGCGTGCACGACTTAAGACAATCGGAAGCCGCATCTCTGCGTGAGCTTGTTGAGTCAGATCAGTCATCGATCGGGCGCCAAAGCCGAGGACGAGCTAACAGCTAACGCTATCGGCTTAGATGTTAGCTCGTCTTAGAACGAGCCGTTCGACGGTTCGAGTCAGTCGATCTTGGTGGTTCGTGTTAAATATGAAGGATGACTTTCTGAAGAAATTGCATTATGCTTTATTGTTTTCTTGGATAATTGTAGTTTTCTTTTTATGTCAATCACATAGTCAAACGTGTCTGAAAATGTTTGCTTTTCTGTTCATCTTAGTTTCAGAAGTGCATTTTTCATATTTACTTTAGTTGTATGTTGGTGAACTAACTGCACACGCTGTAGCCTTTCATTATTTGTATATATATATATATATATATATATATATAGAGAGAGAGAGAGAGAGAGAGAGAGGTAAAGCGAGAGAGAAAAAGGTTATGACCTATTAATTTATCATTAAAGTAATGACGTCCTTCACTTTATAGTATTTAAGTGTGCAGTGTTAAAGACAATTTTGTACTGTTATAGATGCACTATGTAGCTAGGTAATCACTGTATACGTACAAGGACCTAGATGTCACGTTTAATAGTCTAATTAAATCTAAAATCCACGTAGCCGAAACAGTGCACGGCTGTACAATTTTAAGGTAACGTATCGTGCTCACGCATAGTCTCTGTTTTACAAATTAAATTTGCTTTCACCAGGTATGCACATTGCCAAACGAATCGCATAAAGTGAATGTATTCCTAAATATTTTTAATTTAGCCTAGCGTCCATGAAGTACAAAACCGTGTGCATAATTATGTGTGTGAGGTCATGAAGTTACTTGTAACCGGGGATATTCATAGATATTTTACGTCAAACGAGTAACCTGACGAACAGTGCCCCCCCTCAATTCTCCGGACATTGGACTGGAGTTGACGTTGTTCACTGCGTCGATCGTCACGGTGAGCTGCTCAAAGACCCCCATCTGTTCTGACTCTGATCGCCTTGTGGGAGAGTGGTTTAATCATATTTCGTGCGAAATTACGTCTTTACTCTTCCATGCAAACCCATGCAATGTCGAGAAGAGCACATCGCTCGAGAGCTCTCGTTGCTAGGACGCCACTTCCTTGAATAAAAGTGTATAATAAAGACTTCATGGCAAAAACATTGTTGTCTTGTGCAAACACACATATGTATATGCATATACATATATGAAAAGGTTTTCGCTGAGAACTGAAGCGCAGGAAGGCAAGCGCGTTATGAGACGCGTGAAGCGGCGTGTTACGGCCACGTCGGCCTGTCTGGCCGTTGTGATTAAGTTGCACTTCCCTGAGCAGGTGACGTTGGGTGTCAGCAGAAGGCCGAAGGGCCGAAAATGAGAACACGAGAGAAATAGAGAGAGAGAGATACGGGGGGAGTGAGGCTACGGTGAGGGGAAGTTGGAGGGAGTGTCGGAATGCGGACATCCTTATAAATGGGCCACTGCTTCTTTAGGCTGTAAGCGGTGCCCGTCAAGCTTTTGACTGTTGGCGAGCAGTCTGATATACTTTCTCGGTCCCGATATTCGACGGGCCTTCGACGACCTATTGCATTGGCAAACTGGACCAATCCCCCATGGGGAACTCGTGTGGCTGCTCCGCGCGGCATATTAAAAAGACCTGCTGACGTTTTCTCTTTCTGCCCCCCGCGCCCCCCGTTTTTTGGCACAAAAAATCATCGGACTGGCGTCATGCGTCCTTATGAGCGAAGCGAGGCAAGGGCCCGCCTAAGGGCGGCAGAGCAGAGAGCACAGAAAAAAGATAATGCTGTGCAAGCGGGCGGGCGGGCGGGCGGGCGGGTTATGTGCAGAAAATTCGACGCGGGCTCGGCCAAGCAGGACGCAAATGACATCACTATTTATAATCAGCACAAAAAGCTCATTTGAACGTCGTCGTTGGCACTGTCCAAACGGTCTTCTCAGCATGCACGTTACTGTAACGCTGCAGTTGTTGTTGTTGTTGTTGCTAGTGGTTATGATGGTGGTAGTGATCGCAGAGGTAGTGTTGTTTCTGCTTCTGCTGCTGCTGCTACTACTGCTGTCGTCGTAGTCCTCTCCGTCATGTCTTCATAGTAGCGGCTCCCTCATAGTAGCGGCCCGGGTAGCTGCCTAGCTATCTAAAGAAAAGGCAAGAGGAAGAGGACGTAGGTGATGCCTGTAGTCTGTCGCTTCACAGCTGCGGTGCTGTCGCTGCTGGTAGGTGGTAGCCGCCGCTCTTAGTGCGTCGCGCACGTTGGATAGGTGCGATGAGGGAAGTGAAATGTGGTAATAAGATGTCTCTTCACGGCTGTTCCATCTCCGGCATCATTTTCCCTCGCCCTTTTTCTGCTCCTGCTGCTGCCGCTGCCGTCGCCGCCGTCGCTGCTGCTTCTGCGGCTACCGTCCGACAGTCCCCGGCTGTCGCTCCGGCTTGCACCTCTGGCAGCAGTAGTGGTAGTAGTCGTAGTAGAGCGAGGACGGGGCCCCTGCTCTACAGCCAGCCATTTCGCCGTGGATGCCTGCCACTCCTGGCAGCAATGCGCTAACCGACGCCAGGGTGCCGTTGCTTCGTTCTCATACATAATAATAATAATAACGCCGATGATAATCATAATAGTAATGAGTGAATTCAGGCCACGTATGAGTCTCCTTGGCTGCTGCTACTGCTGCTTCTGCTGCTGCTGGTGTAGGCCGCTGTGGCAGACTGCGCTTTGCCGTTAGCTGGCTGTAGTGCTTCTAGCTGGCAGGAGATAGCCCCAAGGCATTGCAACTAGCTAGGTCCTCGTTTTTTTTGCCCACTCTCGTTCTCTAGCGTCTCGTCGATTTCTCTACGACGACTTGCAAGAAAAAAACGAGGCAACGCTGCTGCTACCGCGGGGGTTAGAACGAGGATGTGAAGCTGTGGGCCGAGGGGGCTGAGGAATGGGGCGAAACTTCCCTCTGCCCCTCGCCCCTTCAAGCTCTTGTGGGGAGGTGGCAGAAAGAGGGGGAATTAGGGACGAAGCATTTGAGAGAAAGACCCCGTCGCTCATTGCTGGACTTCGGTAGTAGTGGTGGTGGAGACTGTGGCAGTTCCGCCCCTCCCTTTAGTTCTGCTTAGCAGACGTCCTGGTGCCCCCCTTCATCTTCTGCCCCCAGCGTTCTTAGTTAGCTGCCCTTTCCCTTCCAATCACCCCTACACTCCTCCCCAATCGGACGGACGGGCATTGCCGACTGGCCAGTGTTCCCAAATGAGAACGACGAGTCGCCTTGCAGGCCCCTCTGCTCCACTGAGTCCCTCGCCCTCATCGCCTCCTTATTTTACTTCGTTCTCGCTTCACTGCAAACGAGCGCGCAAGACGGAGACAATTTTGGGACTAAGAGTCCTGTTGCCGTTGCTGCGACCCAAGATAGATACGGCGCTACAGCGTACTTTAATGCCGATAGGGGAATTTACGGTGTGTAGATGCTTTTCACCTCGAAAAATCACTAACATATGTTAAATGTATGTGAAATAAAACAGTTAATTGTAATGCATTTGCGTGGTGTTCTAAAGCTCAGTAATTGTAACAATCTAAGCAAAAATTAGTTATAAAGAGTTGTCTTAATCAAATTGCCGGTTACTAACGGGAACGCCAGCTTAACCTTGAATGAGGCAGAGTGTCATTTATGTGCAAGGAGCTTCCGATCTGCACGTCACATAGGGTTATGAGTCCTAGTGCACTTGCGTCAAATAATTGAATGTCTATCGACTCCTGCCTACTTGTCGCATAAGCCGCAAGCACGGGCAGCCTTCGTGATACTAGACATCACACATCGTTATTGTGAAGATCACTTCTCGTCCCACAGCCCAATGATTGTAGCAGACTCGACAAGCAAAGGTGAGCCATATCGCACTCGAGTAAGGCATCGCTAAGGTGCCAGCCGACTTGAACAGGAATGGTCCCAGTTTCTGTCGGAGCAGTGCGCTAACCAAGAAACAGTACTAACCAGGCCCCGGGCTACGACCCAAAAGTGCGGTCCAAGAGGGACAGAAAGGGAGAGAGGGCTGTAGCAGGGGACAGTTCTTTTAGTTTGATGAAGAATTCTTGTAGTCTCCGGCGGTTGGCTGCTTGGTCGGTTGGTTCGCTTCGTACTTATTGATTATTTGTCTGCAGCTCCTGCCGCCGCTGCAATGGCAGCACGACGAGGAGCAGCGTTGTAGAATGTCTGTACACTCACGGGTGAGGGGTGTCCCCTCCGTTCCCTTTTCATCTAGCGTTGACCGTTCGACACAAAGCTATGGCCTCTAGTAGAATACAGGAACAGTGAACATTTGAACGGATGGGAGACGGTTGCCGCCATCGACGCGGCGGACGCCAAAGCAGCAGCAGTCGAAGGGACACGACTGCTTTTGGAGTAGCGGAGGAGCGGCGGGGGGCGTTAGGTGACTGAGGAACGAGGAATTTGTAAAAACGCTGAGTTGGTAGCAGCGAGCTGTTGTAGTTGCTCGACTCGTCATGGAGTAGTTGGCGCTTGGGGGATGGGGCGTAGTCGAAGGGCCAGTAGGAGTGTCCAGACCAGGTTTGTAACAGGACTAAGGGAATGTTTCATTGCGGCCTATTTAGGTGGGCGTCCCTTCATCCTCGATCTTCTCTATTATTTCCTCTATTGCTCGATCCTTTTACCGTTTCGGTAAAATTTTGCCCCCGGCGGGCTCAAACCCTAGTACACACACATACAGGAGCGCAGGTTGTACATATATATTTATATATACCACGCCTCTCGGTAGCGGTGCTGTCGGACGGTTTTGTTGAACGCCAACATGTACCGATGTCTCCCTCCGCCGCGGCTTTTGCGATTCTCGCTTCCCATGGCTGTTTTCTTGGTCCTTCGAGTGCAGTTGCAAGAAGATAGGGGTTTGGAAGGGACAAGAGCGGCAGTGGCTACGGCGTCCTAAAACGAATTAATTTTGAAATAGCCTCCGTCACCCGCTTCTGCGTCTACGCTGCTGCGAATTTTTCGCTAACTCAACTTACGGCAACGGACACTACGGAGGCAGGAGATGGCAACTATCGCCAGCCAATATCGTCTCGGCCAGTACTGCGGCAAGCCCCAGCTCCCTTTGGAGCAACCCCTTTTCGTGCTTTGTCGTTGGGCCGCTCATAGTCTTTGAAATGAAAGAGAAGATGAGAAAGGGAGATCAGGGATGAAGCCAAAAAAGAGAGATGAGAATAAGGTGATGTTGTTAAGGAAGGCTGATTTTGCCATCCGAATGTCCGCTTTTTTTCCCGCCAATGGGAAAGACGGGCTAGATAGCGCGGCATTCCCTGAAGTTTCTCGCCTGCCGTTTGGCAATCCTGTTTTGGGAGGCAGAGGGTCTAAGATGCAGCTTGCCTTCGATGCTACCGGTTGGACATAGAGAATGAGACGCTGGGCCTCGAACTGCCTGGACGCCCTTTGAAGGCGTAGCCTTCCTTCCGACTCAAGCATGTTATCCGAATTAGTTGCTTATCCCGGCCGCCTCGCTGACTGCCAGCCGACTCGTTTGGCCCACTTCGGAGCCCCATTGACAGAAAAAGCAGACCCCTGAAGCTTCGCTCACCGGCGCTGTCTCTTCGTCACAATCTTATACATCCGACGCTTCTCTAGCCTTAGATATGCTGATTGCGCTTCATCTCCGTTTTCCACTAGTACACAATGATATATCGAAAAGACATGTCGTATTCCTGTGCAAGATATCAACGAACTTCTATAGCGTAACTTAGCTATCGACATACCGCTTACATCATGGCAGCAGTGTAAAATGGTGAAAAGTGTCTCTTATAGAATGGCATATAACTTCTCCACTTGTAGTTTTTGAAACGCATCTAAACATAAGCGTATTTTAATTTAAGTAGCACGTACCATAAAACGAAAGTACACCATGAACTAGATACCGTTGTACAAAACTGGTTTATGGACCTACTGCTTTGTCTATATATATATATATATATATATATTGAGTAGGTATCACACTCCACCGTAAGGTCTATTTCTACGTGTAGCAAATTGTTCTTGCATATGTTGTGCTTAATTAACCGGTCTTGTGCGTTGCTGACAATTTCCTACTCCGTACAGTAACGTAGCGCAACTTAAACGGAGCTAACTATGAGGAAACGGGCAAACTTTTCAAATGTCTACGATAATACGAATATCTATTTTTAATTTTCTTCAGAAACAGGAAGACATGTCATAATGTCAAGTTGAGTTCACCGGCTGGACTTTATCACCGTGACTCTTGATGTGGCGATAAAAGCTTCCGTGTTTTCAGCACAATGGACTGGTGCGTTGTCGTGGTGGAGCAACCATCGTCTTAGAGATGCTTTAGAACCCTTCTTGGTGAGCGCAGTGGAACTTTTGATAGGCATTCTGTAATATACCAATTTCTCATCACCGAACCAGCCTCTTCAAAGAAGACTCTTCTTGTTGAGCGCAGTGAGACTTTTGGTAGGCATTTTGTAATAAACTAATGTATCGACGCTGTACCAGCTTCTTCGGAGAGGAGAATCAGACATATGAGAGAAACGGAGAGAGCAAGCCAAACGAAGGGAAAAGATAAGCATTCGCCGATTTGAATTAGAAATTTTCGAGTTAGAAACATGCGCCTCTTTCTCGTCGTGTGAAAAATCACGAGGTCCCATTGATCAGATGTTTTGATTAGTGAGAGGCGGTTCTGCAGGATTTTATAGAGGGGGTTGGCATCCAAGCCCAAAGTCTCTTCTAGCAATGTATCTACTATGTTTAAGCGTTCGCTAATTGCGTTTTATACCATCCGTTTACACCCTCAGGGATACGAAGTGAAACGAAGTTCTAAGAAACAGTTTTACTTACTCGCTGAAGGTTGTACACAAGAACTGTGCGCCGCCCGGTCTTTGGGTACGGCTGATATGACATCTACAGGCTTGTGCTGGTCATATTCTTACAGCGTTATCTGTAAACAAAAACTGACTCGAAGTTCCACCCAAACATAACAAAAATGGCGTCTTTCGATAGTAGATTCGATGTGTTGCTGTACTTTTTGTCTTGGGTTTTGAACTCGAATTTTGTTATAATACACATTGTATTGTTACAGACATGCAGCCGATCTGGTGCAGTGTCCTCCTCCTGCCGCATGAGCTATGGCATATTTAGAATATTTCTAGTTGTATTAATATACTTTTCAATGTTAACACAAATTGTTAAAAAATACCTATTAAAACATAATTGCCATGTGCTCCACTGAATTTTAGTGGTTAGTGCATACCAGGGTTCGTCTAGGCAGTGTGCTATGAGCCCCCGGCGTCTGCAACCCTTCCGCGTAGAGGGGTGGTGAATACATAATCGAGCCCAGTCGCATGCAGCTCCCCATCCTAAGGCTTATGTTTTCCGCACACACTCTGCGCCTTCCCATATTGAATGGCGCACTCGTGTTTTGTCGACTTCGCATAATTTGAAACTCGGCTAGTGGGCCTTGCCTCATGCATAACGAGAAGTCTCTGATTGCGGTAAGGTAACTAACTACTCACTAAATATAGAAATATTTGTATAAGCCTTTAATATTTTAGATAATTGTAGCGTTTTAGCCCTGGACATGCTATAGCATGGCTTGCTATAGCCACGAAAATGAATTAGACTTATCAATTTTCGTGGCTTATTAGACAACACTGGGCTGTTTTTTCAAAAAGAAATCCCTACTAAAGCAAGACTGTAACACAAGCTGGTATTATGAAAAGCCGGCAGACGCAAGATAAGTTATACGATATTTGTAGAAAATAAAAAAGGAATAATATAGAGTTAGGACCAACCTTATACACAAATATCGGATGATGGCAACGACTTTTTATTAAAACAGGAAGAAACGCATACCGTGCTCCGGGCAACTTTGCTTATAGAAGTAAGCTCAAAAATAAGAAACAGATTCAGTGCGTCATCGAATCAAAATAATTAAGATGAACACAGCTTAGAGCAAAGATAGTTGTTATTCATAAATAAGAAGTTAAGCGTAGGTACACGATACACATTTCATTCCAGTCTTTCCGGTATTTTTGGTTAACGTTTAATGGCAAAAGGCATACGATTTGTTAAAACTACAAGTCTAGGGCCACTAGAAAACTAACCAGAGAAAAATACCACACCAAGGTCCTGATATATTGCTTTCAGATCAAGTTATAATATGACGAAATGGGCTCAAGGTGGCAGCAGCATAAGTAGCAAATAGCACAGTACCAGCATGTAGGCTCTAAATAGGGCATTTTAAAGTTAATTTTTCGGTTATTCGCAAGTCACTAGCAGCAGATATACGGCATATCAATGTGGCTCTACATATATTAAGTCTTTACTCTTTCTGATTAATAGACGCAGATCACAGGAGATGAACTTTCAGAGTCGGTGCTTTCCTTAGAACACACGTAAAATCTATTCTGGAATATTTATGAAATATGCACGTTCGTCGATCAGCCCGAGTAGGATTTTAAGCCTACGTCTTGTTTAGGGCCTAAGGCGGCCTAAGGCCTCAACGGTCAGGCTGCTGCAGGTCACCACCAACGGGTTCAGACCGTTGTTTAGACCGTTCTGCGAAGACCAAATTCCTCGGCGGTCTTTCAGTCTAAGGAGCTAAACAACTTCTTGCCCAGTTGACTTTTGCGTTTTCGCGTGGTATAATGATATTCTTACCGTTCGATGTTGTCGTTTGCAGGGCAGCGTTAGTGCTCATCAGCAGTTGAGATCTGGTGTGCTACACTGGGCGCCATCTTAGGACATTCTTAATATTCGAAGGGCTGATACAGAAAACAACAATGCCTGTAATAACGTCCCGCCACTGTTCTCTGGGCTTCTCTGGGCCATCTGTGCTGGCTGGTGACAAGCTCGTCTTGTATTTGCTTCGTACGGCCGTAAGATCGAGCGAATCGACGCAGTCGTTCGACAAGGTGTTGTGTGCAGGCGGCACACGATGCCAGAGGGGGACGGATGTCCGCTGCCAGCCTGCGAAGCTGGTTTCCATCCGAAATTGCCTAGACTACGTTTGCTTGCGCATTGCTAACGCAACGGCGACTCCAATGGCGGCGGCGGCGACGGTGACGACAACACACAACAAACAGCATTGATACCGCATCAACCCACGCATTTCCCCAGCCACCGCCTTCGTCATAGTTGCCTCTCGCTAATAACAATAGCACAAAGAAATATTGATTATATTTTTCCCATATGGGCTTTTCCTGCCTGTCCACACCCCACGCTCTGCTTGCTTTGCTCATTCCACGTGCCTATTTGGTCGTGTGCCCGACTTGATCTTCTCCTATTTCTCTCTCTCTCTTTCTCTTTCTTACACGTCCGTTGGTATTCCTTTCTCTCTCATTTCTTCCTCGTACACGTTGGCTCTCTCTATCTTTCGTGTTCTCTCTCTCTCCTCTTTATATAAATATATTTCGTTACTCCCGTCTTGTCTCCTATCCATCAATAGTATGGTATATGCTTGTTCCCTTTGCGCCGCGGCTTTAACACATGTTCAACGTTGTCGCCCTGCTGGCCAGCCTGCGAATGGCATTTTCATCTCGGTTTCTCGCGACAGCGTTTAACTGAACTAGGACATGGGTCTTCTTTCTCTACTCTGTTTTCTTCTCCCATTTTCTTCTTCGTCCGTTGCTGTCGCGTCTCTATCGCGTGCTCGCTCTTGCTCTTTCTCTATTCAGTTCTGTCTCACTTAGGTCGTTCTGCATAGCAGAAATATTACTTCACCGAGGGTGGCGCCTTTCGAACGTGGGACACGTTTGCTCCCCTTACTCGATCTTTGCTCTTTCCCGCTGTCAACATCGTTGTTGTCGGGAACGGCATCGACAGCATCGCTATAGCAGTGCCGCGTACCCCGTCGTACTTGAAACGGTATATCGAAGGAACATCGTTACTGAGTCCGTTACTAAACCGTTATCTGTATGCACGTAGATGCGGATGGGCGGACGCGTGTATGTGTATCTTTACCCGTATTTAACGGTGGGCATGTGCGTACAGGTTTTGAATCTATTTGCTCCTAAACTCATTCGGAGAAGTGGCAGAGGCAAACGGAAGAGTAACGAATTGATGACCATGAGCCAGAAGAGGTCTACCTCATTTTTTTTCGCACACTATCGGAGACTTTCTTTGTTCGTTCGGTGGGCTTCTGCGGAAAACCTCCTGTATCTGGTGAGATGTTCCATCCTCAATGCTCCTGTTTTTGTGTTGATGGTCTTGTGGTTGTTGTCCATGTTGTTGCTGTTGTTGTTGCTGCCGGTGGTGGTGATGGTGATGGTGTCGACGGGAGCCGCAGCAGCAGCATTGGCGTCGTTGTTGTGGCCCCTGTTCATGTTAGTGTAGTTCTCTGCTGCCGCCGTTGCTTCTGCTGCTGCTACTACGACACTGGTGCTCTTCTCATTGCCACTGTTCTCATTGCTGTCATTGGCGACGTTCGTTATGGCAAATTTTGCGCACCTTCTGCCTGCCCTTATTCCCCGTTCGCATGCTCCCTCGCCGGCCGCACGTCGTGCCGCCGTCATCATGCCGCCGCCGCCGTTGTCGTTGTCGTCGTCATCAAGGTGGCAACGGGAAAGGGAAGGCGAGCTTTTTAAGCCAATGACTTCTCTAACGCTTATAGACACGGGGGCGTAAGGAGAAAGGGCTGGGGGGGGGACTTGACGGTCGACAAATGCGGCGGGCCGCCAGCAGCAGCAGCAGCAGCAGCAGGCTGTCCCAACAGGCATGGCGGCGGTGGCGGGGGGAGCTAGCTTTGCGGTGGGAGGGGCCTGACTGTGTGTATCGCTGATGGCTGCTGTTAGCCGCGACATGGCACCCGGCCATCCAATTTCCCAACTTTTCCTAACCTGCCCCTTTTCACAGCTCACACAGTTGCCTTTGTCCCCCGCCCCCGTCTCCTTTGACTTGGCAGCGTCCGCAATTGTAAAGGCAAAATCTCAAAGAAGGCTGCCGTCCCTGTTTCGCTTTTTCTCCCTACTGATCGCCCCGCTCCGCGCTGTTTTGCTGTGTTGTCTCTCACTCTTCTCTTGGTTGGGCTGCACTAATGCCACGGTCCACTGACTCAACTGCGGCAGCCGCAAGTTCTAGTAACCAACCAGACAGGGAAGACCAGTGCAGCACGAGTTGGATATGTTAGTGTATCGTGGTGCCGCCGCCGCCGTCAGCGCCTCGCCATCTTCGTCCCCAAAAACCCCATCATCGCCTCATCATTCTACAGCTCTACATCTCCCTCCCCCCCCCATATACCTCCCATACACCCCCCATATACCTCCCATACACCCCCCAGCTTCTCTCTTTCTCGTTTCCGTTTCGCTAACTCTCTCTCTCTATCTGCCTCGTTTTCTCACTTTTTGCGCGTTTCCGCCTCCTGCCTCTTGCCACTAATTCGTGTGTTGTACCCAGTGTACTACACAACGAAGTGTAGACTGAGTCTAGTGCCGGGCCTATTGGCTATTTTCATATTCCCTCCTCCCCCTTCCGCTTTTTTCTTTTCTCTCTAGTTCCGCGGTGGCCACCGACGACGCACCACCTGCGCACTCTGTATGTATGTTGCTTGCTACTGTCGTCATCGTCGTATCGAACTATTTGCACCGCTGAAACAACAAGCAAGACAACCATTTTTTTGTGGTTGGCCTTCAATTGGCGCGTTAACCATGCTGCCGCATTGTCGCTCGCTGAAGTTGTGCTCGGTCATTATCAGCATCTTCTTAAGCAGCATTCGGAACCACGCTTTGACTTACGTTCTGGCCTTCTGACTCTATCGGCCTTCTGACTATCGTTCTGGCGTGACTCAACGCGTACTAACTAACTTGATAGACACTTTTGTTAAGTAAAGTCACGCCTAATGACGACAACTTACAACTTAAAACTGTTTTAGTTGAGGAATAGTATTAAGCATCTTCAACGAACAGAAATATTGGCGTTGATCAGGCTAGTTCTACACACGTCAGTAATGTTACTAGTCTGAATATGTGCTCTTCGCGCTCTTAGCGCTCGCCCTTTTACTATCGATAATTCATCAAATTGTATTTTCTTGTTTTCCCTATTGTTTTTTTTTTTGGTATTTGCTTGGATAGACATTGGAAATGCAGAAATCGCGACAATAACGGTGATGTCTTCAAGACGACATCAAAAATCGCTTGAAGGCGGTCGGCGCTCTCACCACACTGCGGTGTGTCACGATGTGCAGCATACGAGCATATTTCGAGTTTGTCTTGCGGCCGAACAATAAGTGTCAGCGGGACAAAATGTATCTTCTCTTCCACGAATCATGCCGGTATTAACGCGCCATGCTCCATTGTCCGCTGGGCAGCAAAAGGTCAATCCGCAGTTCTGCAATGATTAGACGACAAATCAACTAGGTTATGCACGCGACTGTAGAACGTATGCCGCATACCGTTTCGGCTAGCGTGCATACACACACACATATATATATATATATATAAGCATATGTGTACTTGAATGTTTTCGCAGGCACGTGCGTGTGAGTTTATGGACGGCCATACATGATTGTATATATATATATATATATACACATGCAGATGTACACGAGTGAGCGCCTGCCGGTGTGTACATCTGCGCGCACGTATAATGCCCGCATTATCCTTATCCAGAGAATGATGTAGATCTAGGGTCAGCCGGACAGATGCGTAAACGGCAAGAATTCGGCCCCCCTCTCTCTCTCTCTCTCTCTCTCTCGATCTCTCTCTTGCTGTCTCGCCCTCCCACGTTCTTCGTGGACGCCTAGCGCATCTAGCGCGAGGCTCTTAGGCAGGAGATGTAACGTCGAGCTACCCCGACACGAAGGCCATATATATATAAATATACATATATATATATATATATATATATATATATATATATATATATATATATGTGTGTGTATTTTTATGCGCACATGCAGAGTCCTTATAGCTCTCTGCATCATTCGCAATCCGGCGTGCCCCCCTTCGTGCCACCCCGAGCCCCCCGTTCTTTTCCTTGTGCACTTGCACTAGCTACAAGTGTGAGAATGAGGATTGCACAAGGCGACAGAGAAAGAGAGCAGAGCCAACGAATGCCCCGACCGCCACCCCTCCTTACAGGGGCGGCCGCTGCCGCTACGGCCGGTGCCATTGCTACTGCTGCTGCTGCTGGCGCTTCTGCTGTTGCAGTACATATTCGTATAAAAAAGTTTGCCTTTTACGGTGGCGGACTGTGGTCGTTGCCTGCAATGCCGCCCTTATTGGATTAGGCGGAAGCGGAGGCGGAGGCGGCTGCTGCGTCGCGGTGGCCACTCGACGTACATATACAGCCTACTGCTAGCGCACGCTTGTCCGCTTAAACCGATACATAGAGCAAAGTAAGTACACTGTATCATCGTCATCATCATCATCATTATCCAAACAACCACTATGCGAGAAGAAATAGCGCAACTATATCTATACATATATATATATATATATATATATATATATATATATATATATATATATATATATATATATATATATATATATATACATGCACATACATACATAATGCTGTCTTTATGCAGTATTTCCCTGGCAGTAACGTCGGTTGTCGTTACTGTTGCTGCTACACTAAGCAGTGGCACTAACAAAACCAGTAGCAGAAATAGCTGTGGTTATAAGATCGTTGTAAGAGCGCCATCATAGCCATGATACTTGTGGTACTGGCACTTAATTTCGGTACTGTTACTGTCAGCATAATTGGCCTGTTGATGCTACCTTTGTCTGTATGTAGTAGTACTTGGTGTTGTTGTTGTTAGTGTTTGTTTGTATTAAAGGGTAGTCGTTCGACTAGCATTCTGTTTGTTAAGCATTTCATTACAGTTTGCTCAACACAAGATTTTAATAACAAGTATTGACATTTGCTATTATTTTTCGTTTGACATTTGAGCGTAAAAAGAGACCAGTCAGCTGCAGCAGCAAGACATTGGTAACACTGACAATATTCGAAATATCGCTCTTGCTTTGCATCTTAAGCAATAGGTCTAGGAAATTTTAAATAAATAATAAACGAAATGATAAATGAATAGGTCTAGGAAAAACGTGACGCTATTGCAGATATCAAACACCTTTCGGCGAATGCACTGCAACATCTTTGAGTACGCATACCGCGTGCTCAGATAGTGCCAATGTCAGCCACGAATCAAGGCAATGGTAGGGGCATGTCGTTTCGTGACCATGTAACATGATTGGCCGGGACACACGGACACACGTATATAATACAGTTGATATGCGCAAAGACCATATGGTATTGCCGTCTTTCATTGATCTTCGCGCAAGCAAACTTTCCAAAAAAAACGTTTGCTCTGAGGGATGAATGTGGGTGAGAGCCGCATGTAGGCTAACTGTTTGAGAACAAATATCATAATGGTTATGGGTAGGTGACGACGCCATTGAGGCATCACGATTTTGCTTAACAAATGTGAGAAGCGCAAAACCTACGACATTTTTGTATGCATATACACAGACATGTTTAATTATTTCCTTTCAGCTTTCAACCCAAACTTATCATTATTTTAAAAATGTGTTTTGGGTTGGGTCGCGCTTAGATGCAATTTGCGACTATGTGGTTAATGCATACCTTACTATAAAGAAATGCGTGAACTACTGATAGTTGTAGCAGTGCATTATTTAGGCTCACAAAACAGAGTTGACGAAAACTGTCCAATCAAAATATCTAATTGGGATAACAAAACACATTGCCATGTCCACACCCAGCACCCACAAGTCAAACATCTGCGATAGGATTTGTTATATGCATAAGCCTTAAAGCCTGTAGCATTCGCCGTACTGTATATGAGGCCATAGATATAAAGTATACGGCGAACGCCCACCTCGTTTCTGTGACGTTTGTTGGTTGGTAGGCCGTACGGACAGGGTGAAGTCTGACGCTTAACCCTAGATTGTTTGCGTTATCGTGTTGCTTGGCGTAGCTAGCGGAGCTGCCCTCACTCTGACGCGCTTCATTTCTCTTCTTTCCTGGTTTCTCGTTGCAGGTACGCGTTAAAGCCCCAGTGGTCAGCCGGGCGGTCGGGCGGGGGACGGGACTTGTGAGGAGGCTCAGAGCGGCTGCTCATGTCGGCGGCGCCCTTATCTTTATTCTACTCGACCAACACAGGCCGGCTTCAAAAAGCGAATGAGAGGGACTCTGCTGGCTGTGTGACCAGTTGAGGCGCGCTGGTCAGCGTGCCGAGATGATAGTTGGGGGGCGGGGGGGGGGGGGGGTAGTGGCTTTGAGAACATAGGCAACATAGCTAGCTCCTTCCTATACATCGAAACCAACAGACATAAAGACATACGCTCACACACACTGATGCGCGCGCTGTTCCACTCGACCATACTCTATACGCTATCGCAATCGACAGCAACAACAACAGCAGTTGCGGCAGCGGCAGCAGCAAGCAAAGATGCTTGTCGAAAATAATTTCAAATACATCAGTGCTATTTCGAGCTCAGAAAAACGAACGGCGGAGACAGGTCGGGCTTACAGGACGGCCCCTGTTTCGGTTAAGACGCAGCAGGAGTCCTAGCCTTCTTCCTCCCCCCCGCCCCCCTCGAAAGTAAAGCAAAGGGGGGGCGGGGGGGGGGGGGGGGGGGCAAGGCTAGACTCTGGAGAATTGTTACTTTATCTTTATGACGCCGTGTGTATGAGCGTGTGCGTTCGGAGTCCGGCGTCCGTCGGCCTACGTCTGGTATGTGTGTTGGTGCAGGAGAAGACTGTCGCCGAGTGCAGTGCTAGGGCCTGACTACTTGGGGGCGCGGGAGGGCGAAGGGGGTACGGCGGGAGTAGAGGTGGGTATGAAAAGAGAAAGTGTACGTTATCTGCCGCTAGCCATGGTCGTCGGGGGTTGGTTCCTCTCCATATCCCATCGTAGGTTAGCAGCGGTAGCAGCGGCTGGGTTGTCTCTTCGCCACTGTTTGCCGCCTTCTGTTGGTATCCTTACGCGCTCGTCGACTCGGCTCGACTATGCTTTGCCCTGCTGTACTATTAGCCGGCAAACGTCGGCCGCCGCTCGGACGGCCATGGAGAGACGGTAAGGGAGCCAGCCAGGCAGGCGGGGTGGAGAAGGGGGCGCAGATGATGAGACGGTAGGGGAAGACCAGGCTAGGGGGCGTAGAGATGCCGGACCGGGCGGTGGTAGACAGGCTAGCAGGGTAGCTGGCCGACTGGGTATACAGGGCGGTGGAGCGCGGCAGGAATGGTGCCCGAGGAATAGAGGGGACAACTATGGCGGAGGTGTTGTTAGTTTGCTTGACGGCAGCAGCAGCGGCCAGCCACACAACAGCCCGGGCTAACCAGCGACGACGAAGAGGGCGAACTACACCAGGGGGTGAATTTCAAAGAGCTGTACTCGAGTTGCAAAGGTAATATTACAGCATCGACGAGCGGCATGAGATTTCCACCGTCGCCGCCGACGCCTCCACTAGGCAGCGACAATTCTGCTACTGCTGTTACTTTTCTTTCTATTTATCTCTCTCTCTTTCGCACACTCTCTCTTCTCTCCTAGATCGGCTACCTCGGGCCTATAGACTTGCCGAATCTGAGCGTCCTGAAACTGAGCTGAATTATAATCGCGTTTTTGCCGCTGTCGTGGCTTGGTCGTTCAAAGTTCGAACACGAAAAAACTCTCCACGCAGGGATATAGTTTGCTCGTTTGCAGAATTAAAACTCAAGCTGAATTGGACATGATCTTCTTCCGGTTTCAGTTTTGATATATATACCCGATCTAGGCGATAGCCTTACGGTGATGCTTAGAATTCTGCAGGCTTGCGCGCAATCTAAAGGCGCTTTCCGTGTACAGTGCGTTACCCTTTTTAAGCAGAAGAGTCACGCGTTTTGACTATATACATCTTTTGGTTTACACGCTTGTTGCTATATAGATGATTTAAGTTGCTCAATATATATATATATATATAGGTGATAAGATTTGGGTACATTTATTTGATTGATCTAGTTATATAACTTTTTTATGTTAGCCATATATATATATATATATACCTAGTCTACAATGTAGACACTAAGCGATTTGGTTGATGATGACGATGATAATGATAGCCAAGTTCGGCCAGTAGCCCCAAATATATTGAGCATCGCTTCGTTTTCGGTGGATTTTTTCACATTGTGCTGATATCTTTGGCGGGGGTGTATAACTATCGGTGGCCATAGTATGGGATTTCTGTGAGGTATGCGTTTAGTGAACGGGGCTGGTGATGAAACAGGGGGCTCGGTTGGAGACTGTGGTGATCTACTCGTTGTTGAAGACAGGCTAGTTTGTCGCTTGCGTTTCGTATAGGGGAAAGCCGACACGGATAGTGAAGCGGCGGGGGGGAGGGGGGTTAAGTTTTTGAATGACCTGCCCCAGGCGATAAATTCTCATTTTAAAATCTGCCGCCTTTCTACGATTGGCATTGACCCCAGGCTTCTAGTTCTCGCAGCACCCCCGCGATTCTTCCCCCTTCGGGCGGCCAAACCCCCGGGGCGGCCAGACGTGGAGCGTGGACCACACATTGTGGATGGAGGATTGTAGACGACGATGACAACGAGAACAACAACAACAACGACTCACAAGGTAGTATTACTGCTAGCCCTGCTGTTGCTGCTGCTGCAATATCTTTATGTTGCTCGCCCGTTGTGGCTAACTATTGCTGGGAGGAGCGTCCGTTAGTGCCGTTTGCTCGCAGTTGGAATTGTGCCGCGCATTGGAAAGAATAAAAAAGGTTGTGCCACTGGTTTACAACCCCCGCTGGACTACCGGTCGGGTAACAACTGTTGTCAGGGCTTACCTAGACTGCCGTTACATCTACCTATATATACGCACAGACACACACACAGTTACGCATACAATCGAGGCAATTCGAATCACGCGAAAGCCACGAGTCAACGACAGTGCCTCTAGCTCTCGCTTGCGTGGATCTTAGGCCGATTTCTCAATGTGTCCCCACCACGAACAATGTCTTTGCTTCCGCTGAAGTAACAAAGAACAAGGAGAAGCGGTCGGCGATTTCGCCCCATAACTTCCATTTCATGTCCCTCCTGCTATCGGCTGTCACAGTAGGTTGTTATCAAAGTCTACCATTTTAACCGGTAAATCGACCTGGAAGTACAACTCACGAGGCCGCGCCCACGGTTAGACTTCTTGGCCGGATAATCCAGGCTACAGCCTATGTTGTAGTATATATATATATATATATATATACAGGCATGTGGTTTTGTGTGTACTGCAATCCTGGCGCTGCCCGCGTGCAGGATTCGTCGCAATAGCTTTGGTGGCGGGCTGTAAACAGTGCTGTCTTAAATATAAACAACGCTTTGAGGATCTTACTTGTTTTTGCAAAAAGAAAACATTTTTTAGGGTATGCAGTATTGGAAATTGGATTGTACGATACAAGAACAGATAAATACTACTGCTTCTACATACATGCTTACAAGAGGCTACACATGTGGTTCTATCTGCTCATTACCACTAGTGTGATGGCACAGCGATACACAGCGCCAATCGGTGCATGGCCCCCGAGACTAGGGCGCAGTTAAATTATGTAGCATAATAACATTTTATTTTTGGCGAAATATATTTTATGGCGAAACCTCGTTCTAATAACATTCTAATAATACATTTGCAAACAGTTTCAACTTGACGTCCCAAAACGATTCATGTTCAACGTTTGTTGCTTACGTAGTGCCTTAGAGCCGTGCTTTACACGTAAATGCTTCGGGTCTGTTCTTTAAAGCACACAGCAGGATCAACTACCCCTAAGTCGGGCAGCTGCCCGAGGCGGCGTCGTCATCGTCGTTCAATTGGCCACACACCCCACTGCTTAGCTACGTAGCTAGACACGCAGTTGCATTAGCTGACTATTCGGCGATAACCATAAGTTAGACAGTCGCGCCCGCCGCTCGTTTACATATATGGGCTCAAGCGTGACTGCTGCCGCTGCTTCTGCACGCGCGAACAAAATCCTAGCGCCTAGCACGATCACTAAACACGTTGCGTAGGTAAGCTAGTTCGACAACGTTGGTCGTTGTAGTATAAACCCATAGTGAAAGCGGTCGCGGTTGCCGCCACAACCACTACAGAAACTGAAACAGAAACAGCATCCGCAACAACAATAGCGACAGCGGCCAGTAACACTGCCATCCGCCGTCTATGCTACTTTGCTGTTGCCGGCCGGGTGAAAACGACAAAGAGACGATTAGCTAACTCTGTTTCGCTCGATCTCCTTGTCCCGTCGCAACCTCTACGCGGCCTTCTACGTAAACGTCTACCGTCCGCTTATTTCCATCATCTCCTTTAGCTTGTCAGTTCTCTCTCTCTATCTCTACCTATATCTCTCTCTGTGTTCTCTTTCCCACCCTCCACCCTAATATGGGTTTGTCTTAGCCGCTCACAATTTTTCTGCAGTTTTCTTCGTCGTTGCCTTTTCTGCTGCTTTCTCGTCGTATTGGATAGGCAGAAGTCATTTGCTGGGGAGCTTTTTGTCGAAGTGGGGGGCTGGGTGAAGCCGGCCGAGATCGGCCACAAGGCTTATCGTTTCTTCAGCCTAAATCAACGGCGCGTGCCACCATTGGGCGATGGAGAGCTTAGATAGCGATGCACGGTCGGAAGAGAAGTGTTCGATGCTGACTAATATGAGTTATTCCTTCTGCGTAATGTAAGTGAGCGCATTTTAGATGCCTCAATTTGATTTGTTTTGTAGTGCAGAAGTGGAGGCGACAGCGGTTGTTTCTGCTGCTATTGCCGCCTACTTACGCCTAATTACTAACTTTTAATTTGCTCTGAAGCGACCATCGGTATTGATTCGATTTTCGGGAGTAATATGCGCATCTTTTAACAAAATAAACAGTGCGATTTGGCTACAATTCCTAATAAGAACCTAAGTGTTAGTAAGTTGGCAAATTAATAAACATTGACAAATGCCGACAAGGGGACACATATTGCGCTATTACTTGTAGCCGCGAGTCCACACTTGTCGCAGCTTCGAAAGAACGCTAACACTAACGTAGAACAACAATAAGTGGTAATCCGTTCTCCACGCTGCCACAGATACGGTGCATGCGAACAGACAGCCGGCAGGTCTGTATAGAGAACAAGAGTTGGCTTTGTTCTGTACAGTTGTCAGTGCCGGAAGGAATACCCGTATCTGGACGAAGCGAGCATGTCGCGTCTCATCGGGGCAACGCGCACAGAGGGGAGAAGTTTCCTCAGAGGGAATAAGCTTACAAAGACTCTCCTTGTCTATGTGCAGATGGCGATCAGAGAGAGAGAGGCAAACAAATATCTGTTTCTGCAGTTAGCAGCAGAAGGAACAACAACAGCAACAACGCCATCGACAGGGAGGGGTTCCCGATATGGATATGGCTACTTCAATTGTGGCGGCGGCGAGTCCTCCTGGCTTCTCTCCTCGCGTCAGGAGGAGATCTGACGCGAGCGGCTGTTGTGCAGGCGGCGCAATGGAACGAATACCGAGTCAAACTGTCGCTATTGCTCTTGGCTACTGCTGTTACGATTATATTGCTATTACTGCCTAGAGCTACTGGCACTGCGGTGGTCGCGCCACGCAGGCAAGTATAGAAGGGGGAAAGCCAGGGGGGTAGCCGTTTCGTCCCGGCATTTGCAAACTTGTCCGGAAGTCGCAGAGGTTAATGGAAGATGGGCCTCGGGGTCGTAGCGGAAGACGTTCAGGTCCGATCAGGTGGACGGCGAGATTGTCGTTGCTATTGCTTGCTTACCGCCTGTAGAGCGCGCGTTCCGAGCCCGTTAAAGGTCAGCCGCTGCCCAAATCATTCAATAGGCGCGCATCACTGTTAGTACGCATGCTCACACAACGACACGCAGCCGAAGCAATCATATATTTCCAACGCACACGTGCTATCCAAGAGCTCTACTAGCAGATAATTATGTTAACTTAAAATTAATCTTGTAGGAGTTGACATTTATTTAGAGTACGTTTTATAACTACGGCCCAGCGAATCGTATATAACCAACCAGTATTGGTTTGGATTACTTAAGCATATTTACGTAGGAACGCATTTCTGTTTACCGGCTGTTTACTGTGGAATGCATCACAGATGAGGCTGACTATTCGCTTAGGTTGCGGCGGAAAACCAAATGTTGGCCTGAAGCTCACAGAGCTCATATCACATCGTATTTGATCAGGCGTTTATTTTTAAGTGGCATCAGAGAGCGTCACATCTAAGTCATGTGGTAAATGTTGCATGCTCTGTGGGGCGTACTTTTATATACATATAATGCATAAAAAATACGTGTCGAAGACAGTGCGATTTGTAAATCAACAAACAATCATGTCACCTGACTTTAGCAATCTAAAATTTTTGAAATCAACATTAGCGTTATATTGTTTTCTTTCACCATTTGCTTGAAAAGACAAAACATCCAGACGTTTGCCTTTAGAGTCGCCCGAGGTTCGTTGGCTCTAGGATTGAAGCCACGACCCTCGAAGCCGCTGCTCATTTTTCCACACTGCGTCAATGTTTAATGGCAGAAACAGAACTAGCAGGCTTTTGTTTATTATGGTGTCTTTCCTTTTTTTATATTATTGAATACCTTAGGCGCTTGACATTCATATGACGTTGTTCTGCTTTCATAATTCACAACCGGAGGTTTGTATAGGATATTTAGGTATGCAAGCATATACGAAATATAAAAGAGTCAGAGCAATACGCGGAATCGAATTTATTTTCAACAAATCATAATTATATGTATTATCACTTTGAGCAACGGAATTAGAAACTTAAGCGGCAAAACAAGCAATATTTTCAGTTAATATCTGTTTTACGTGAACGTGTTTGTACAAACATTTGTTAGTGTTGAGCTACGCAAATATGTTCTCCTTTTAAAAAAAATCTCAATTAATAAGGGCTGCAATGAACTCTTCAATTTCAATAGGAATGGTTTGAACAGTAAACAATATCACAGTCTTTGACAAAAAATCAGCTCTGTTATGTAGGTGCTGGTTATCGAATGAACGCTCTGGAGAAATACATTTAAAAGGTGAGAAATAATATGTACATTTAGCGTGTCTAATGCCCTAAGTGTGATACTTAGAATATATTGATATGTATTGACGATGCGCATCAATCGATTCAAACCAAATTATCTAAAATGTTATATAAATCAGCTTTTGTTCTGCTGCGGTGTCCAATATCTACCAGAGCGGTTATGGTGAGGCTATCCAGACTTCCGCGCTTTTGGGAATCACCGCTGCGATGCGATCCTATCTAGCGGGACGAATAACCTCAGCAGATATAGTTGATATTTACAAAAAAGCAAGCTGTTGCATAGCGGCTAACGCATCATTCGGAACGGGGCTTTGCCATGGCAATCATGATTAACAGACCGACAATCGCAAGTTCGAGCCATTGAGTGATTGTCAATGCCCTGCTGCTACATACCTCTGCTGAAGAAAGCCTATATAAGTCCAGTAACGAAAGCGCAATGGCGATTGGTGCATATAGACGCTATTATCGCTATTATGCCACATGCATCTTAGCTCATTACGAGTGTCTAAAATGTAGTTGTCATAGCGTAAAAAAATATATCTATATATATATATATATATATATATATATATATATACATACACATAAGGCTGCAATAAACTAGGCGAGGGTCATATGTAGCGAGGCATTGGTCTCCCGAACGTCTCTCAAACGTACCGTCCATGCAGGCGATTATCGTGTCCTTGCTTCGTTGGTGTGCCAGCTTCTTCTATTCGATTCAATGTGTCTCCTTCTTCTTCTTCTTCTTCTTCTTCTTCGTCGTCGTCGATTTTTTCATCTCGCTCTACTTTGGTCGTATTGGGAGACGCTGATTCATTAATAATGTTTCAATTACTCTTGTCCCCGCGGCCCGTTTCCCCTTTCCGATTTTCCTGCCTCTCACGCCGCTACCTCATCCGTCGCGCTACCCGCCCGACGGGCCGCTCAACCGTCGAGATACGTTCGCATTGCTGTTCTAAGGTCTGGACTGAGCGTCGGTAGCAGTAGAAAAAGCGTAGTCGAAGGAGAGGAAATAGCAGCAATAGCAGTAGTAGTAGTAGTAGTATGCCTTCGTGCAAGCGACTCGCCCTGTCATTTCGATTCTGCCCCTTTGCTGCAAATCTCTCCAGCTTCTACTAACTACTCTCTCGCTCTCGCTTTCTCGTACACACACATACACACTTTTCTCTTTCTCGTTTATCCTGCTGCATTCCCTTTGCCGCGTCTCGTTTGGTCGTCTGTTCTATCTATTCCTCTTCGTTTGCCTCTCTCGCGGCATTTTCTTGTTTTGGGTACCGCCAGCCACCGTTCCTTTTCCACCCTGTATTGTGTTGGCGGTACAGACGGCGCCCTGTCGCTCCTGCACACCGGTGCTATGGCCTGCTTCCCTCCGACATCCCTCCCGATCTTAGCGCACCCCACCACCCCCGGCTCCCCCGAGCTGGAGAGAGCCCAAAAAAAAGAGGACGACGACGACGACACGCTTATTCACTTGACTCACTGCCGCCGTCTCCGCTCTTAGTCTACGGCAACGACTTCGGCATTGACGAAGACAACGACGACATTGCCAGCTTCACCTATTGGTCCTATAAGGTTTACTACTGCTACTACTACTACTACTACTACTCATCGGGCTTAACCTAGCGATGCCCTGCAGTGCGATTTAGTCGTCTAGAGCAGCAGTCGTTGTGATAGTGCGTCGGGGCATCAGTGGTCAGTCAGTCTTCTCTCGCTCGCAACGATAGGATAAGATGAAGGATGAGAAGGGTGTTCTTTCTTATATATATATATATATATATATATATATGTTTCATACCTTGGGGGTCTAACAGCCGGTTTTTCACTCAGCAGCACTTGGCTGCAACTAACAGTGCACTGACGATGATAATGATAACCGTGGTAATAATGGTGATGATGACGGTGGTGGTGGTGGTGGTGGTGGTAGTGGTGATAGTGGTAGCAGTAGCAGTAGTAGTAGTAGCCTCTATTATGGTGGGGCTGAGCTGCTCCTCGTGGAGGACAGGGAGGCGACCACCGCATGCGGTCGGTCGGGCGGGCGGCCGCCCAGACGGTCCTGATCATCGTCGTCGTGGGCCTGTTGTGCCCTTCGACCCCTAGAGCCGCTCTGACTGTCCAACTTCAAGCGCCCCGCCATAGGCCTCTGTGCGCCTCTCGATTCGTACGACTCGGCAAGAGGCACGCCAGAGATAGACGGGTCAATTATTGAACTTCGATTAGTGGAGCGCCAAGAAGGGAAGCGCAAAAACGAGACAGACAAAAGCAGACAGACGTAAAGAGCGCACGCGCGAGCCGGCTAGGGAGCGGTCGGGTGGACTGACAGGGAGAACGACGAAGCGACGGAGAAAAGCATTTAGACGAGCCGGAATGTAAGGCCCGACGATACAGGAAATACGACGAAAACAAGCATAGGCTAAGCAAGCAGGGATAAGGAAAGATTAAAGAACTTTCGGGCCTGAGGACAATCCTCTAATCAGGCTTCTCCGTTCCATCCGGTGCCAGAAGCTAAACGCTCGTTTTTGCTCTGCATGGCTAAATATTAAGTGAGACTATTTCGTTTTTCACGCAAATACTTTCGAGAAATGGTGTATCGTGAACGAAGGACATAAAGGAACGAAGGGCATTGTGTCAGACTGTGCAATGCGGCAGGTAGTTGGCGTCTACTTTTTGCACATTACTTGAAGAGTGATAACCGATCTAGGAACTCCGCGAATAAGCTGCATGGTGCACTAAATGCCCTGCTTTCTACAGCTAGAAAAAGCCTGCAAGAATACCTTGACGATTTATATGCGCATAGATTTAGGGACACTTGTGAGCGACTTTCTATAAGTCAACTTGAACCGTCACGTGGCCACTATCGAAAGCAAAGTACTGTGCATATTTGGTAGCAATGCATCAATTTTTTATGTATATTCATACCAATATTTTAAATGAAGCACTTCCAGTCTCACTTCAGTCAGGCCTCCGAATGGACATATCAATTCAGTTTATTCACCATATCATTGGTAGTTACAAATGATGACCGAATGGACATATGAACTAACTAATAATGGCAGCGTTAGTTCGAACAGTACTGTCTGTATTTTAAAAATCATCCAGATCACGGACAAATCTAAACGTAGACGTCAGAGCTTCGCGTGAATTTTGCTCTCAATGTCAATCAAGCAATACCCATGCTGTGATGCGGCAATAGTGGCGGGTAGCCGTGCTGGTTAACTGAATGTCGATCGGACATTTCCTTTCGCCGGACGACCTGCTCTGAAAGCGCCTCTGAATCGAACCCAGAGCGCCGAAACACGCCTGATGGCAACACAACAGCCACCCCACGACCGCCGTCATACGTGGTGTACATCGGCCTGGGGCGCGTCCCATTGTTCAGACAGACGCACGGGGCGACACTGCGCGGGACGCGGTTTAACCGGCCGTAGCCCCGCTGCAATGGCGTGCGCCTATAGATTGTCTCTATTCTTTTTTACCATGCTGGTTTGTTCTCTCCCAGCAGCTTCTGTCGCTGACCATTTGCTATAAATTCCTTTCTGTTTCTGCTACTGTTGCTTCCCCCCCCCCCGGCATGTCCTTTTTATGTCGTTGATCGTATGTGCGTCCCTCTCTCTCTGCCTCGTCCCTCGCCTTGTGTCTTTCGTTTTACTCGTGTCTTTTCTGTTCGCTCATGGACAGGTAACTTCTCATAGCCCTATCTCTCTCTCTCTCTCTCTCTCTTCGTTAATACTTATGAGTTCCTCTCTCATTCTGCGTTCTAGTCTATTTCGTTGCGTGCCATCTCCGTCAGCAGCAACAGACAACAGCGTCGTTATTGTCGTTGTCGACGTTGTGGTCGTCGAGAACAAGAAGGAGAAGTGAGCTAAGTATTTCGATAGTTTTCCTAACTTCGCGCGCGCTCACTGACTCGTTCAAACGGCCTCTCCTTTCTTGCCTCTGCAGCATCCCCGAAAAAAAACACGACCACCACTACTACTGCCACCATGGGAAGAATGACGTACAGACCGAGAAAGCAAGAGGAATAGCCAGAGAGCAAGACAGGGGAGGAAACCACAGAGAGAGAGAGAGAGATGAAGAAACAAGCAGGGAACATCTAAACCGGTGGTCGTCGTTTGTTCGCCTAGCTGCACTCGGACGCGTACTCGTTCTGGTTCTCATCGGCCCCCGATCCGCTCCTCCTTCCGTCTGTGTGTCTGTCTGTCCGTTCATCGTCATTTTCGTTTGGCGGCCGGCCGGCTGGGAGGGAGCCTGACTCGGCTGACTCTTGGCGGCAGCGGTTGCATCGGCCCTGGTGCCGCCACCGTTGCTTTGAGTTACAACAGGCCGACGGCTGCGGCTGCCGCTGCTGGAGCTGGTGCTGTTGCGGTGGTCAAATGGGGCAGAAAATTTAGGAAAAGATGCGTCTTTCTTATCCTTGTCGTCCGCCTACTACTCCTCCTATCGTAGCGATCGCTCTCGTTGTGTGTGCTAGAGTCCCCTTGCCAAGCCAGTCCCAGCTCTCGTTCGTCCGTCGTCCATACCCCTTCCCCGGCCTTCTTTTTTGACTGGTATACTTCGCATCGATCGTGCGTTCTCGCACCCTTCGAGCGGTCCACCATGCGTCCAACCGTCCGACCGACCAACCAACCCACCAACGAACTGTCCACCGACCGACGTTAGTGGTTTTAGACTCGAATCCCCCGGCCCATCCGAACGAAGATCCGCCCCCGCCCCGCCCTAAAACCTCGGCCGCCGAGCCCCAACCTTCCTCTAAACTACGGGACACAGCGTCTCGTGGATGCCCCTTCGTCGTCGCTCTCGTTTCTCCCCATCGACCGTCGTCGTCGTCGTCGTTTCAATGAACTGAAGGCGCCCCTTCCTGTCGGCCTGCTGATGGCCTGCGTGCGCGCGTGTTCCAGCCCACTGGCCTTTCATTTCATTCAACGGTGGCGGCGGCTGCCGCCCTCTACGGCCCTACTGCTACTATTGAACGTTGACTGACTACGTCAGTCCTCGCTGACGGTGGTCGAGAGGCCGCTCCATCTCCTCTTTCTTAACCATTTTAACTGAGCTATGATCATGGATGGATTGCGCACATGCTAAACTTGTTAGGTAGATGCCTCTGGTCGGCTTCTGCCTACTGCCTCTCAACGACGACGACAATGCATCGTCCAGCGGCGCTCTACCAGCTCGAGAGCTATAACGCGATCCCACATTTCCGCGCACTCATGCACGCCTACATACACACACACACACACACGGACAGACACACGCTCTTGGACACAAGTTCTTCCCCCTTGTTCCGAATTGTTCTTCAGTTAGCAACTGACTATCGACTAGGCTCATGAGTCCCAGCCGCCCAGACGAGATATCGTTTGAATGAACTACCACTATTCGTCTACTCGACAGCTTAAATGCATAGGATTTTGTTGCGGCGTGCGAGTCGTCTGATCGATACATTTATATATAGGAACACAGCGCCTGTGACAAAATAAATAGCCAGAGCTGCATAAAACACGGTGTCTATACAGTTATTAAGATTTGAGCGCCTCGTGAACTATTCCCTATCAAAAATTGCGAAACGCTGTATGTTCTCATTAAAGTAACTGTAACATTTGTGTCCTCGTTGGGAAGAATAGCTAATTCGATCACAATTTTTACCGACATTTATTTATTTCAGACATGTCTATGTGTGTAGAAGAAAAAAACACAGTTTAAAGCGACAGATTCACGCTTTTAACGAGTTCGGTTTATGTTCACCTCATTGTGCTGGAAAAAGCAAGCACATGCTTGTGTCGCGAAGAATATGAATTATTATTTGTTGAAATAAATGTTTTTATATTGCGTCATTGGCGGTGACCTATGAACACTCCTCATCGCTTCATTTGGATAGCTATTTCTGCTCAGTGCGCAGTCTTAAGACAACGACAGTAAGAAGTCTACATTAGGAGGTATACTAGAGCATACATTCAACTTTGGCCACTCTCAGAGTTCGTTGTAAGTAGACCTACTAGTCCGAAAGGAGGTTATCCGTCACACAAGTTTTTCGTTTCGCAGTAAGCCACGTGGATCAGCTCCTGTGGCCAAGTTTTGTTAGTACGGCGATTGATACGGCCGACTTTGTCGTCCGCCGATAAAGTACATCATCAGCATCATAGTTCGAATCGGTTGTTCGTTGGTTGCCGCGTGGCGTCTCCGAATTTGCAAGGACTTATACTACCGCCTACCCCCCCCCCCCCCCCCCGGCGCTCTCCGACTACTCGCGTAGTCTGCACCGCCAAGGCTGCTGCTATCGACGAAATGCATCGAAATGCAGCACCGTACGATTGCAGAGAGCGCCAACAGTAGACCATCAGCAACAGACGCGCGCTATTCTTCTGCATTGCTATTCGTACGCCGGGATACGCCGGAGGTTGGAGGTTTCCCCTGTCCCCGAGCTTGGTCTTGTCGTCGGATTGTGACGAGAGAGAGAGTCAACGGTCGACGATTCCGTCGCCGACCAAGCCGATCGAGCCAGGCAACAACGACGCCAATGTGTGGCCGAGTCGCAGCCGGATGCAGACGCATGTCATCGGCGTCATCCTCGCCGTTGTCGTCTCGTCAACGACAGCAACAACAACAACAACAACTACAGAAACAGCAATAGCAACAACAACAACATCAACTCGTAGAGTGCAGCAGAATGGCGACCTTTTCCTTTGCGACGTAGCGACGTCATCGTCGTCTTCCGTCTCTGGCGTGTGCTACGAGAGCTGCTCGGGTACTCTACTCTTGTCGAGCGTTCTCTTCTGCTCTTTCATCTTGCTTGAAACTTTTCTTCTGTTGGTTGTACTTTATGCGCACTCGACGCTGATGTCACTCACTCACTCACTCAAGAGTTGAAAACGGTTGCCGCCTTGGCAACGCACATTCGCACACCACGCCTGAACCCCTGAACCCCGTTCTCATGCTTATGCCATTGCGGCCGAATCCTGCCATATTCCATGTGCTGTCGCCTCGGCCCTCTCGTTTGGCTGAAACGCCCCGATCTCCTTCTCAATTGCTTTGCTACTATTATTTTGGGATGGACTGTCCTTGTCCCCATTTCCATTGCATTTCCTTTTCCTCTATCCATGTGCTCAGATACCTCTCTCTCTCTATCTCTCTTTCTCGCGCGCGCGCCTTCTGCATCATAATGTGACGCAATTCTTTCGATAAGCGCTGGTGCTGACGTCCGGCAATGACGCCACCGGCGTGAATCATCCCGTCTAGCAGCCTATCAACGACGTTACCGAGCATAGATATGCTGCTCATCGGGTTGTCTCAAACTACTCTCTCAAAAAGTTGCTCCCCCTTGCCTCGGATTGTTCACCTACCTCTTCGTAAATGTTTTGTGTTTGAGGCGGTCTGACTTCTGCGCGTCTGCTCTCAGATTTACTGACGGCTGTTTTGATTTCGAACACGAACCGTATGCATTTCGGAAAGGGCACAGTTTAAGCGGCTTAAACTAAATACGTTAATTGAGCGTCCAGCTGAGTGTTATTGCCTGTATAACTAAAAGCAGTATGCTCATCTAGTGGTTAAACAACTAGAATGGGTATAGGTTTGAAGCCCTGCTCTGACTTGTTTTTTCAGTTCATTGAGACGAATGGCACAATAATCCATGGCCTAATAAAAGAGGCCTTAAAACCGAAACGTTTCCCCACGCTGCCTGACTTAAACATTCGATCATCGTCCGATAAAGTAACGTCACTCGAATAGCTAGATCGGTCGAAGATTCTGCAGTTGCGGTTTCTTTGTTCCGCCCGTACAAATATATGGAGGCTCGCTTTCTGCAGAATTGGCCTAAATAACTGCTCGATGCCTCGCAGGAAGAACCACGTGCAGCACGACTTGTTCACTTATGCATGGGGGGTGGGGAGGAATCCGGGTTTAGTGGGTTTGCGAGTCTCACACTAGTCACGCAGGCTGCTAGTGGCGCATGTGCATCATGCATTCCCGAAACCTCCCAGAAAAAAAAAAAAAACTTATGCATTCACTACATAAGATGTGACAGGTCCGCCACCCGGGCGTTCCTAGAAAACGGTACTGAGACCATAGTTGTTATGGACCTTAGTTTCTGGAACGTTTTTAACTCTGTTAGGGAAGACCTTAATCGAGACAATCGGCAAAAAAGTGAATTGCTAAATTATTCAATATTGCACACCAAGCATATGCCAAATCAGCCAACCTAGATTTGGAAAAAGAAATAATGATTGCAGATCAGTTTTTTTTTCTGTGTCTCGTAAGGCACGTAAATATCCGCAATTTTGTCTTACGATGCGCAATTTAGTATCCTCGCTAACCTTTCCGCTAAACGCATACTACATGGACGAAGATATAGTAGAGGGGACAATAAGTGCCGTAACGTCCGACAGTGCTATGGTTCTAGCATTCAAGGACGTGCGCCGGAGAGAAAACACTTGCTTACAAAGGAGGTAACATGTGCCTAATCGGAGCTATAGGTCGAATGCTGAACTATTCTTTAAGAAACAGCTTACGTTGGAGAAAATTGCACTTCAGCGATAGCCACGATGTCAAAAGCTATGATAATGGAGCTCTTGCCGCTTTTAATGCGACCCAACTATCGGCAGACTTACGCAGTAAACCTTAAAAATTCGTGAATTAAACATCGAAATAGCTAGATGTAAATGGTCACAAACGGAGATTTACATCGTTAAATAAGGCAATACAATAATAAAGCAAACAAAATATTATATATATATATATATATATATATATATATATATATATAATAAATATATATACATATATATATATATATATATATATATATATATATATATATATATATATATATATATATATGGGCGTGCATACAGATTTCGTCTGACAAATGTCTCGCTAGCTGTATATTTATTTAAATATCTATTGTATTTTTCAGGTATGTCGGCTTTACTACGACGTGGTTACCTCTCCATGCTGCCATCGGTTCGTCTGATCATTTGTACGTATACTATATATATATATATATATCCCTCTAGTGCCTATCCGATGAGTCCTTCGACCAAAAACGCTTTGCTTGAGCAATTTTTAGACCAGGAAAGACCACGACAAAGACGCTCGCCGTTATTTCCCCGAGCACGGGTAAAGTATCTAGCTAAAGTAATTGTAACCAGTCAGCCAGCTACAAAGAGAGAAAAAAGGAAAAACTGCCCACCGTTCCCCCGACTCAAGACGAAAATGTTTCCTATCTGCTCCGGTTCATGAAGCATGTTAACAGATTGGAGCCCATGAGGCTTTTTAAGAAGATACTGCTGTTCCCGGCGACTACAGACCTACAAGCATTAGGAGTAAAACAGTTTTAACAGCATTGCTTTTGTTAGCCAATGGCTTAATAAGAAACTCGGCAGTATTTTACGCATCTCGTTCTGTAACACTATCACCGTTATTGTGTACGCGTCTGAGCATATTAACCTGCAAATAACGACAAATCATTGTGCCGATACTACTACATATGGTTAGTAGCGTCCAACGGACAAGTTTGGCGAAAACAAGAACCCTAAACTAAACTTGTCTCATGAAAGGACAACATTGGCTTTCATTTGCATTACTAGTGGTGTCTGTCTGAGAACATAATTGTTAATTTTAATGTTTGTACTCATTTCGCGAGCATTCGGGGGATTCGAGCCTTGATACAAGCAGGACCGAAGGTCATGCTTGTTTTTTCAGTCGCTTTGTTACTCTCTTTCACACAAATGTACATCAACATACTTTATCCGGCGGTTACGTAGAATGACGGACGCTGAGAGCAAGCAAAATCAGCGAACGAAAAGGAGAGCTGTGTTCAAGCACATTGAGTTACTACTTCACTCGTTGAAATTCATTGACCGACTTCTCCAAAACGGCTTCGAGCAGGCGACGTACCGATGGGGCAGGGGCGCGAACAAGTGAAAAGTATCGCAAATAGAATAGAGAAACATTGCGATTCACGGGCGGAAAGAAAACAGGTGGAGGAGAAGCCGACAAATGGGAGGGACAAGCGGTACCTATTTCCGAAGACACGAAAGCCTGGTAGCAAAACAGTCTACCCATATTAACTGAGCCATAGTTAGAGCAGGTTTGTATATATATATATATATATATATATATATATATATATATATATATATATATATATACGGCTCTTGAGAGTTCCCCGCGATGGAGGACTGTGAAACAAACTGACAGATCGAGCCAGCGAAACCTGCTTTGAGAAGCGCAAACAATAATAAAATTGTAAGGAACGGAACGAAACCGAAACGGGGAGGACACAAAGCGAAAGAGAGAAGGCTGGCTAGCAAAACGCTGGCCGGGTTATGTGACTCGCCTGAATTAAACTTAACTTGGACAGCGAGGCGAGCGGATACGCCGCCGCCAAGAGAACCAGAGAGCGAAAAAAAGGAGACGTTACAACAAATGAACATAGAGGTCGAATGAAAGACGAAGAAGAAAAAGAAAGATGGATATTTAGATAGATCGATAGATCCAACCGTCGACTAATCAAGGGGATCAATTCGTTGATGAGTTCGTCTCGTTGTTGTTGCTGCCGTTGGGAAGCAGATCGAGCCTGCCCAGTACCGGATAGATCCATTCGCATTTCGGGGTTAGAAGAAAACAGCGACTCGCCACATTGAGCGTGACGTCAATGGTGGAGAAGCAAGGAAACAGGCCGCCAGGAAAGCAGATCCGTATGGACAACAACACGGCTTAAATGAAAATGACGATGATGACGACTATGAAGCCGTAAAAAAGTCAGCAAAAACAAATGCTGAAGGTAGAGAATTCTCGCAAACACTAACTTCGTATGTTCTGAAGCGATCTTTTTTGCTTATATAATAGATAAGTAGCGCGCACCGTGCATGCGGGTCGCAACATCTTCGTGTGGGATAGGCGGTTACAATAGTCCGTTATTATCAAAACGAAGAGGGAACCGTAGGAGAGAGAAATAGGAGAGATAGGGATAGAGAGTAAGTAGAGAGATAGAGAGAAGAGAATAGAAGATATAGAGAGATAGAGAGGGAGAGATAAGAACGAGAGAATATAGGGATAGGAGAGATAGAGGGAGAAGAGATAGAGATATAATTATTCTATAGATATGAGGGATCTCTATTTATATAGAATTAGATAGCTATATATCTATATTTAGATTATTCTTTTTAGATTTAATATTCTAATATATCTATATTATTATATCTCTATATTATATATATATATATATCTATATATATTTATATATATACGTAGTGGCGGCGTGGTCTAGGGGACTAGTGCATTAGTTCATGGGTGTCACTACCGGGGTTTTGCCGGTTTGATCCCTGTTGTTAATCAAAACTTCTTTGAGAGACGCTCAGAATTGATGAAAAGCCTGTTGTTACCACGAGGACTGTTGCGAAAACCCTAGATATCTCGATATGTTCGGTTGTGCTGCCGCTCTAAACGCCCCTGGTAAAAGGATGATCTGAGTACTTAGACATACGTGCCAAGCAAATAAGAAATGAATCATCCATGTATATAAAAATATGGTGTACGGGATTACCATTATGGTAAGACACGCAGAAATCTATCACATTCGAACTTAGGTGTACAAGTCTTCTGGCCAAAGCAGCCAGTGTAGGGAGTTGGGTGCCCTTTTTTGCGTACCTACCTTTCGCGAAATAACCCGTGATAGGGATGCCAATGTCAATCGGCTTTTCAAGTGAGCGTAAAAAATTGGCACATTCTTCTTCAAGCTAACAAAGCAGTTCTTGAAAATTAGGGCTTTACAAATGCGTTTCTGAAATTTCCAAGCCGCTCTACTAGTTCCCAAACATAACAGTAGTTTGACACATTGCCAGGAATATGCCGATATCTGCAAACAGTATATATATAAGATGCCGTTTTCAAAAGTTCTCAAAAGAAACGAGTGTTCTGACTACGTTCCTTTATGGTCTATTCGACAACGTCATCGTCGTCGCTATTTGCTGTTAAGCAATTTTGGCGGGATAAACAGAGTTGCTAACTTCACTTCAACAAACACTAATAAAGCGTCGATATTAAAGAACCCCTGAGGGCTCAAAGCGAGCGAAATTTCTGCTTCGTCGAGGTGCACCTTGGAGGCAGGTTTGGAGCGAAAGAAGGGGCCACGCCGCCCGTTGACGTCCATCGAGTTCATTTGTTTACGCTGTCACTTTGGATTGCCAGCCCTTCTAACTAAACCATCTCTCTCTTTCTATAGTTCTATCCTTCATTCTCGCTCCACCATCTCTCTGTATCTTTCTCGTGCCCCCTTTCCCATCCAACGCATAGACCGGTCTAAAGGAGACTCCAATTTATTTGGAGAGACGGCTTGTTTTCAAATTGAAGCTCCGCCTTTTGTTAAAACCAGAAGAAGCCGGCCAAAGGGGAACCGATCGGCGCAGGGCAGATAAGATGCCCGCAGTGACGCTGCAAATTTTCTTATTACGAACGATGGACACAAACCTCATTGAGGACTGATTGCTATCCAGGACTTGTCTGTTGTTTGTCTGTCTTGCAAATGCCCGTAAACTTGAGACTCTTTGCCGTTCTAATGGGGAACGTGTTATTATTGTTTACTTATGCTAGATAGTTGGCGTATAATGTAAATATATACTCGCGTATACTAATCATCTATATATATATATATATATATATATATATATATATATATATATATATATATGAAGATTCCGAGAACATCCAGAAGGTTTAGGCAATACATGTGCCTGTGAGGGGCTCACAAACACACTAAACCTGGACCCCCCCCCCGTCCAGGCTCGGTCTCAGTTTTACATTACTTCAAAGACATACACATTGTAATAGCAACATTCTACTGTTATATGTGGCTAAGATGTTCCGATAAGAGAAGCAAGCATAAGCAAAGCAGTGGGGGAATGAGCTTGTATCTTCTGTGGTCATTAACCGTCAGGTGGGTCGCTCGTTGTTTCTCGGCTAGGTTAGCCTCGCATTACCCGTTAAGGTACTGAAGCACAGGTTAGTAAAGCCGAATTTCGACAAGATTACATCGCCGTTTCTTCCAACGGGAAACGGACGTACGATCAACAAACGCGGTAAGCCAACGCTCCGCGCCGTTCTTGCCCACACAAAGTCTCTTCACATAGGACACACATTTTTTCACACAGAATGATTGAGCATTATAGCATATGCAAACCGAAAACAACAGACTATAAAAAAAATATTGCTGCTCTACTGCTGCCATTACCAATGCCGTAATGATAGGCGCCGACCACGAGTAATGATCGAGGTACGCAGCAGCTATGTGGGCAGAGACTATCGGAATCCTCGGAAGTAGTAGGTGGTGAGTTCCGTGCTTGTTTGTGCCTATGGCCCGGTATGGGCACCTTTATTTCTTCTTAGCCAGCATCTTGCATCTGTCCATCTCTGCCTCTGCCTGCCTACACGAGGTTATACTGAATCGCGTAGCGGGCAGCGAAGTGGGGCTGGGCGGGTGGGTGTGACGAGGTCGATGCAGCCGATCTAAGCCGGTAGCACCGCACACCCGAACGAGCGAATGCGGGCAAACGTGAATGCGCCGGCCGACAATGCAGGCCAAGGTTGGTTCGACAAGAGATGATGGTGGTGGTGCCGGGCCGGGCCGGTGGCGGGCTGATGCCCTTGGTACTGGTACTACTGCGCTACCCCGCAACGCTAACAGGCCATAAAAAGGTGGGTAACGAGCTTGCTTGCATACGTCCTGACCCACGTCTCGCCGGGTCTTGCCAGCCAGCCGGGGGAGCAAGCCACCGGACAGGACAGCTCTTCGCTGGATAGCGCAGATAGAGCATGCTAGAGATCGAGAGAGAAAGAGACCTCGTGGGGGCCTCGATATGGCAATAATATTACGCCGGATGAAGCCGGCGGTCGTCTGCAGTCGAGTGACCGCGTCGACCGCCGGGACGCATGGGCGATGGCTGGTATTGGGCCCCCCCCCCCGGTAGAGGCGGCGAGCAGGCGACAAGAACGTGCATGTCCGGCGGAGAGGCACGTAGCCGGCGTGAGGATAGAGAAACCCCCGTCGTTGGCCGTCGTTGTATGCTCCGTTGAGCACGTCTCGTTAGCACACTAAAGGCATTTCGCAAGGATCATACGTATGCCCTCTCACTAAGCATTCCAGTCAATGTCCATGCGAATATACACATGTGTACATCTATTGCATGTACATATATATATAGACATATATACTGAGCGTACATTGTATATACATATATATATATATATATATATATATATATATATATATATATATATATATATATATATATATATATATATATATATATATATATATATATATATATATATATATATATTATATATATATATATATATATATATATATATATATATATATATACCATTAGGTTTCTATCTAATATTCGACACACTGATGCGGTCGTGGCTATAACATAACCTACTGATTATCGTGGAGACTTGACTTAAAGCTTTTTTGGTATTGCATTAAAAAATAGCATTGGCTGCTACACTACCTAACAAAAGCAGCAAAAAAAATCATTTTTATGCTCCGTATTTTTATATTTGGCAACATATGTCACATGTAACAATTTAACATTCTTTATTTTTTCAGTTTTCAGTTCTTTTCTCCTGTGGGTTGTTTCGTGGTGAACGATTACGAATCGCTTTCGCCTGTAATGCGGCAGGTAATCGTTTTAAAAGCCTTTTTCATCAAGGATGAGCACGAAGACGCAAATTTAAGTTTACAGTAGAGCCATTGAAAAGGTTGCGCCTTAGTATACCATTCGAATCTTATCAGCGTTCTAGCATCACATCATGTTATGGTGAAACAGTGAACGGCGTTCTGATTTGAAGTTCCTTGTTCCGCAACGTAATATTAAGGAGTGCCGGCAGATTTAGCGGCGTCGCTGTAGACTTATGTAGAGCTGCGCATTTATATAAATACATGTATATATATATATATATAAATGCGAGTACATGCGCGCGTATGAAAAAACAGCTTGCCAGCCGTCAAGGTAGCCGTGCGGTTTCATCTGTAAATCTGTATACTCTGCACAATATGAATCACAGCAGCTGCAGCAGTAGCAGCAGCTGTAGTAGTAGTAGTAATAGAAGCAGCCGCCGCAGCAGCAAAAGGAGTGGACGCAAAGTCCACTACTGCTAGTGGCGATATTTTCATAGACTAACACCTCCTCGCTTGGTGTTGCTGCTGGCCCGGGGGTGTCCGGCCCCTTGTTCCTCTGGCTTCCCCCGGCCAGCGCGGGCGACGGGGGCGCGGGCGGTGGCGGCGGACATGGCGACGAACCTCGGAGGGCGCCGCCAGGTTGTCTTTCTTGCAGGCACGTCCGCCCCGCATGCCTGCCCGTCCCTACCTAGAATTTGGTCAGATTTGCACACATGGCTCCTTCCACCCGTCGCCGCCGCGTACTCTTCGACTGCATCTCGACCGAGCGGCTTCTACAATACCTTCGAATCGTTGTCCTTCTCGTACTCTTTGGCGGCTCTCTTTGCCTCCTTCTCGTTGTTCGGTCTCCCCGTCCTCATTCACGTCGCTGTTGTTCCTTCGACTGCACGCTGTAGTTTCGTTGCATCTTCTCTTTCTTGGCCTTGCCTCTTCGCGCCACGTCTTTCTTTCTTAAAACCTCTACCTCCCCTCCTTCTCTCTCTCCCCCCTATCTCTCTCTCTCTCTCGCTCTCGCTATTTCTAGCTCTCTCGTTCGCGCGCGCACGCGAACCTGTTTTTTCCTCTCCATTCGTTCTCTGCATGCCTAGCGACGACCGCTAGCAGTGGCGGCGGCAGCAGTCCAGCCGACGAAAAAGAGGGAATAGGTAGATTCAGACGGCTGCCATAACAGCAGCACCATCAACAACAACAGCAAAAGCAGCAGCAGCATCAACGGAACGTCGACGACGACGAGGCCAGGTCGAACAACGGGAAAGCAAGCACGGACGGCTGGACGAACGGACGACGAACGCCTAACGTCGGCTGCATTGGAGGAATGCATCTCCAATTTCTTCTTCGGCTGCACGAGGCGACACGAGGAAGAGAGGAAAAGCCAGCAAGAGGGGGAGAGTGTCTGTTCGTCTGTTCGTCTGTCTATGCGGCCGTCCTTTTCTCTATCGGCCTCTATCGGTCGGTCCTTCGGTGGGCAAATAGGGGCTGGACGTGGGGTGGCGGGGGGAGGGGGGGGGGGCTGTGAAGAAGATGCAAAACGACGGCCTACGAAGAAAGCACAGCCACTGCCACCGCCGCCGTTGCTGCTGCCGTTAAGGCGGAAGAGGCGCCAGGTCTGCCTGCCTTCGTACCAAGCATGCCTGCGCTGCTATGCCTGCCTGGCTGCCTGCTTGCATGACTGTCTGCCTGTCTATCTGTCTGTCCGTCTGTGTCTGACTGGCCTATAGTGGGCCTTCCCGTTGGCTGGCCGGTTGGTTGGTTGGTTGGTCTGAGTCGGTCAGCCGGTGGGCGCTTCCTTTACCCGCCGGCCGCACCTTAGCTGGGTATGGTTCGCTCACTCGGTCGTCAACGCCGCGGTGGCGCCTGCAACTTGGATTGGGGGGCGTGCGCGCGTCCAGTCGACGCGGCGCACAGTAGAAAAGAGAAGAAAAGGAAACGATGACGACGACGACGACGGCGGCGACCACGACGACGAAGAAGCTGCTGAACCACTACTACGACTAGTCTAGTACGGCGGCCTGGCAGCCGTATGGCCGACGCAATAGTCATAGTAGCAGCAGCGACATTGGTGATGGTCAGCGTCTCCTCGTTTTCGTCGGAGGCGTCGTCGTTGTCTTTGTCGTTGTTGTTGTTGTCGTCGTCGTCTTTGTCGTTGTTGTTGTTGCGGCCGTCGTTGTTGTTGTTGCCGTCGTCGTCGTCGCCTTCTTGGTTGCCTTGGTCTTGGGGGCCAGCAAACAGCTCGTAGTGGCGGCTTGCAAACCCCCGCTGGACGACTCTCTGGTGGGGGTGCGCCATGAACGCCACGCAGCCGCTCACTCGCTGCTGTTGGCTCGTTCTTTCGTCCAGTCGGTCGTCCGCTTCGAATACACATTTCAATGCAAAGGCATCTACATATTACCACCACCGCCACCTCCACCACCACCACCACTACCATGACCACCACCACCTCCAGCACCTAGGAGCCCACAAGCCGCGATGTGCTCGACGGTTGAGGGTGCTTTGAAGGCAGAGCCTCGGCCGGCAGCTGCTCGGAAGAAGGCCGGCCACACTCGGACACGAGCACGAAGCCGCCGATGCGACACGAACAGGCCACAATACTACTACTATTGCTGCTGCTGCTGCTACTACTACCACCACCACTACCACCACCGCTAGTTCTGCATCTATCTACAGTTGAAAATCCGCACCCCTGCCACCCCCCCCCCCCACGTCACGACGCGCCGTCACGAAGCCTCCTCAATCGAATCCGCCTTAACTCCAGCTCACCTACTCGCTGTGCCTACTCGTTCGAAATTGTGTCGGACATTGTCACTCGTGGTCAACGCGAGTTTTGCTTGTTGCCGTGGTTATTGCGGCTGCGTTGTTACTGCTTGTTGTTGTTGCTGTTATTGTTGTTGCTATTATTGTTGCTGTCGTTGCTGCTGCTGTTGTTGTCGATGATGATAAAGTTTTTGTTGTTGTTGTTGCTACTGCCGTTACTGTCGCTGCTGAGACGTTGATATTGGTTACTCTCCGACCGTCTACCTTAACATGACCATGTTGCGGCAGCAACGACGGCTGCTCCTGCAACTGCTGCCGCTGCTGCTGCCATTGTTCACAAGGTTCACATAGGTCAATAAAATCACTAAAACGGCAAAACAAGAAACAAAACACGATGTACAAACACCTTCCCTAGCAAATGCCGATGTCCGAGCGCGAGATTATCCTGCTTTTTGGCGATCCACTGCAACAAGCACTGAACATATTGGTCACTAGCGAGTCGAAGGACGCCAGCGCCTC
>QVRM01005866.1:2370000-2382500 GCA_003439945.1 Dermanyssus gallinae | reverse complement strand
TATATATATATATATATATATATATAGAGAGAGAGAGAGAGAGAGAGAGACAGAGAGCCAAAGAGGGAGATACATATACGCGCTTGTATGTCTTTGGTGACTTAGCCGCCATGACCGTATGGAAAAAGGCAGGCAGTTCATGTCTGGTATGCGCTCGGGCGTTTTACGCTGACGCCGTACAGTACACTGGCTTGCCGAAGTAAAGCCGCGCAATTCCGTGATCCATCTCTGAGAGGGTGGGTCGATTTATCCGGATATCGTAGATTTGTGATTGCCTCACACACAGTCGCTGCTAGCTGGAAGTGGCGCATTATGCATTCCGACGTAGTTCCCAATACTATATAAAATAAAATAAAAACAGGCGTACGCAGGCCAGCTTGTTCTGTGTCTAGAAAACAACGCCAAGATAGCGGCCTACTATTACAGCAACTACTAAAAGTAAAGTTTTCGGGCTGACCCTCAGCCAAGATTTAACGTCCACGGAACTGTTTTTCACATTGCTTCATAGACGGACCCCCATAAATACAAATGTGCAGCGGTGGGGTTCGAACCTATGTGTCTCCTCCGGTTGCGAGGCGGAGACTTAATCCACTACGCCACCGGGCTCGACTACTATTACAGCAACTACTACTACTACTACTACCAACCACTACCATTGCGAGCCAACTCTGAATGAGCTGAACGAGGTGCCTGTGTAGTAGATAGGACAACAATAACGAAAGATGGAGACAATGCTCACAGCGGGTTGACCCGTGATGCCGTTGTCGATTGACTGCCCTTAGTGCAGCGGCAACAGCAGCAGCAGCAGCATGTGGGTCATTTCAATGCGTCTGTACTCGTTCGGCGACGGCAGCGGCGGCGGGAGGGTGGCCGTTGTAACGCAGCCATGCTGGTATCAAGCTGGCCCTGCTCATGGTAATGGCGATACTTGTAATTGTCAAAGTAGCCGAAGAAAATGGAGAAGAAAGGCCGCAGAAAGCGGGGGGAGGGGGAGAAGGAGCAGCAAACCCAGAAAGCTGTGTTCAGCTAGCACGATTCGACTTCATCGCTCGCCGGCGGGACGAACTTCGCAGGCCGAGACTGAAGAAGAGCTGACGCATCAAGCCGACGGAGCCGACAGGAGAACAACCGGAGAACACCGATATGGCTGGGTCTACGCCGCCACTCTGATGAAGAAGAAAAGACTGCGCGCTGGAGCGAGTGAGGGAAAAGGCCGAGAAGTGGGGGTTGGGGGGTAGTCGACACTTCTATACCGTAAAGACTAGTTAGATTCAGCTGTTGTGTAAGTGGTGTGACTTTGGTCTTCCACCGCGATGCGTAGCTTCGGTTGGTACACGACGTGCCGACGTTGTTTCCGCTCATTGGCGGCCGTCGTGTTGACGACGTGCAGACTCTGCATGACAATTTGTCGTCGTTCACTTATAGTACTACATACAGTAGTCGATCAAGAAAGAGAGAGAGAGATAGAGATAGAGAGCGCGCGCGCCACAGAAGGCCACACACATCGATGGGGAAAGCCTACCTCATCAGGGTTGGCGTCCTCGTCGCGGTTAAAGGAAACAACGCTACCCGGATTTGGCGGTACCAGCGCAGAGACTGTAACAGAAGTAACCACAAAACAAAGACCGCAAGCCACTCGGCTGTAGTGGCGGCTGGCCGCGTACCTCACGTACGGTCTACTCTCCATGTGGCCATAACATAATGATAATAGTCGTAGGATATGCCCAACGTATATGCCTAAAAGGGTACTGTTTTGAAATAGAAGACTGTGTATGTAAACATTGCGGCACATGTAATATTGACCGATACCACGTATTGCAATGCAAGGAAATAGAAGCTGGTTTAATGCATGCAGTAGTGAAAGATGTTATTAGCCGATATGAATTTTAGGTAGTATCTACCCATTTCTGGTGAAATAAACTTGTATAATAGTCGTTGTGGTAGGTATAGATCGCTTCAGATCTCAACATATTGCGCCATCATGTTGCAGATATGTCTGGAAGCCATGGGCCACAACCGTAGTTACAAGCACAGATGTGCACCTTGCAACTATTCGGCAAGCCTGGCTAGTCTAAGGCAATTCTTGCGAAATCCGCAGTTAACAGATGCAAATACATTTCTTGCAAAAGTAAACAAGTGAGCTGAACAAAGCTACTTGTAATCGAGGAGGAAAAGCGCGCAATTATATGCAGTTGTCCGCATGAAAGCAATGTCATTTCTAAGTGAAGCGAGGTTCGAGGAAAAGCGAGCAAGTCGTTAAGACAGTTAAGTTTTTATGTGTTATTACTGTCGATCGATTGGCGACGACACAAATGCATGGTGACATCGTTGCGAGATCTAAGTTGAACCGCCCAGACGTTAGCAAAACGTGCCATTAAAAATGCCACGTAGAGACGTTGCGTGCAATTCGATGCTGTCGTTGTTTCGATATGCAGCGCAGCTTTGCAACAAGCTTCGCTTCTCTGTTGTCTCTTACCTTCGCATTTCTTTACGTACCGTACTGTACGTGGATGCTCTTCCATTCGTCTCGTAACGCAACTTTCGTAACCACAACTCTGCTGCAGCAGTACAAAGAAACGTATTAGCATTTCACTTGTCTGAAACAATTCAGTTCTGCTCATATACATTCAATAATAAGAATGCTCCTCAAAGAAGCGCTAAGAAAGGCAGACAAGTCAGATAACGGGAGCCTGATATGGTTGGTTACACCAACTGGTGATAGTGCCTCGCTCCACTTCAATTGTGGTTTTTCTGTAATAAAAATGTTCGACACGCTCAGTGACTCGAACTGAACGCTCACGCTCGCTTCTGACCAGGCCAGACTGTAGAAAATAATAATACTAGCAATAACAATTATTATCATCGTCGTCATCATCATCAACATAAGAGTCGTAACCATTACAATAAATTACAATTTTTTTCATATTCGCCGGTTACCAGTAGTTGTGTCAGTAGCAGAAGAGTTGGGTAGATTGGCTGGCCTATGTGACGATGATGATGACGATGACCAGCATGAACATGTGAATTAAATCGACTCATCGTTTTGACGGACTGAGCTCTCAATGTCATTTCATGCACGAAGGCAGATGCCG
The DNA here is from genome assembly GCA_003439945.1 of Dermanyssus gallinae. NCBI lineage: Eukaryota > Metazoa > Arthropoda > Arachnida > Mesostigmata > Dermanyssidae > Dermanyssus > Dermanyssus gallinae. The sequence goes on along the minus strand of QVRM01005866.1, from coordinate 2,379,408 downwards.
GTTTTGAGCCATCACCCTACCAGCAATAGCAAGTGAATTACCTTGCGCCGTTGACCACAGCTGCGTATCGGCACAAACCGCGGACGATGAAGTTGCTCCGAAAAGAACTACACAGACTCGAAAGAGATAAACGCAAGACATCTTACATTTGCCTCTGCTGGGTTGAATGCACCGCCATGAACGAATAGCCTTCATGACAATAAGTTGGTAGAAGCTTCTTCTTGATGACGGAACAAATAAGCTCAATTATGTAGTCGACATATTAATGTTATTCGACAATTATATATATATATATATATATATATATATATATATATAAGTTCCCATGAGTGTTCCGTTTAACATGAAGCTTTTCAGCGTAGTGGGTATGTCGACAAACATTATGAGAATGACGTTATTCCTATTCCGCAAAACATAGCAGCTCCAAGGCAATCGCAGTAGTAAAATCTGTCATAATAATGAGCAACAGCACACTTATCTAAAAATCAACTTACGGAGAAAGATCCTGGATTGCCTAACGGATCAAGGCGTTATTTAGGTACAACGAGATAGCATGCTGTCGCAACGTGCAAAAACACAGATGACACATTAAAGAGTTGAAATAATTATTAGGGGGTACGCCATTGATTAGGCTTTTGCCTGCTGCGCCGCTCCACGGATCCAGCTTGACTCCCTCGTCATTGGTCGAAAAAGCTGCGCGATCAGACATTGAAAACGAGACAGTCAAAGCAAATCATACAGTCAGAGGCGTGATTGATTCCCTAAAGGAGCGCCTTAGTCAGCATGCGTTGGCTAAGTACGCAACCAGAAAATCGGTTTGAGGTTCTAGAAACCCTTGAACAACCAAGGGACTGAGCCGTGTTATTAGCGGCATTGGATTCCTTTAGCGGAGGTTGGTTCAAAGCCCAGTCATCGCCTTAGCTTGCCACCATCCTGGATCCTTGTTCCTTCTATACGGCGTGCGCCCTCGGTACGTTGAAGTAATCTGGTTTGCAGACACAGGTTTTGAGACAGATGTTCTATTATATTCTATTCACCTAACTGAACAATAATTAAGACGAGTAGATAATAGTATCCGTAATAATACCGATCTCTATGAGCATTATCCTGATCATCAACAGGCTCGGCAGGCGCGACGATCAGAAAGGCCTTTTAACAGCGTTCAGCTGTTGGAGTTTTTGGTTTGGATTGTTGTGTTGTTGCTGTCGCGAGTTGAACAAGAAGGGGAAGCTAAGGAAAAGCAATGCTCAAAAATATTACATAGCTTGACAATCACAATCCAAATCGTAAACATATTGGCCTACTTATTGGTGGTCGTTGTGGTTTGCTCTTGTAGCTTCCGGTGGTAGTGGCGTTACAATTGCTGCTACGGCAATACGGCTTGGTGGATACTGAGAATATATATATATATATATATATATACATATATATTATATTATATATATATATATATATATATATATATATATATTATATTATATATATATATATATATATATATATATATAATATATATATATGTATATATATATATATATATATATAGCTATGAACATGTGCCCATGTACGTAGTATATGTGTGTATGTATAGCGGGAGTGTATGAATGTACGCGTAGGCAGCATATGCCGCCCGTTAGCGGCCTGTATAGATAGGCCTTCGAGTTTGGCGGTGACGCTCACTTGCAGGCGCGGGCAAATGAATTAAACGTGATCTCGGCCGATTTGACGGACTCAGCTAAATGGCGATGGATCTGCAGCCAGAGCAGCACCCGGTGGAACAGCAGCGGCAGCAGCAGCGGCACCAGTTTCCTACAGACGAGCGAGGGATGGAAGATCGTCCTGTATGGCCTGCTGCATACATATATGACCGTATGTATGGGCGCACTGTCTATGTCTCCGGGGCTCAATGAATGCGAAAAGATGCTGCTGCTGCTGTTGCTGTTGCTGATCCTGGTGGTAATGATGATTCATGGTGATCATGACACCCATCAGACTCGTCACCATCATCACCACCATCATCATCACCATCATCAGCAGCAGCAGCAGCAGTAGCCATAGATCACGTGTGCTGCGCTAGTCCTGCGTTCTGTCTCAAGCGTCCTCTTCATAGCGTGTCCGACGTTTACACGTAAAAGCCTGTACCCTATATTTGTACATACAGTAATATATTAGTCATATATGAATATGTGTATATATACATTTGAATATATGTATATATGCTTGCACTACATGTATATATGCGTGTATATATCTATATATGCGCGTGTGTGCAAGTTTGTTTATTTAAAGGGCGCGCACGCGAACACCTTGAGCTGTTGTCAATATGTGCCGACGGCCTTGCTATCATGGCGGCGGTGGGGGAGTGTTTATGTGTATGTATGTGCCTGTAAGTGTGAGTGTGAGCGTGAATCGAGTTTGGAAGTAAGAAAAATTGTCGAAATTTCCACACGGCGGCTCTCGGCGGCCCTATGCAGGCACCGTCTAAATCTGTTTGCATTGCTTTGATTTGCCTTCTAAGGCTATAGCTGGTCAATGATAGCGACGAGGTATCATCCGCGAACATAGTCTCTTCTTCTTCTGAAACAGAGGACGCCAGCAGACAGAGCGCGCACGTATAGAGAGGCCCAAGCCCAAATGAACGCAACGAAGCCAAGCATGTATATATATATATTTATAAAGAGAGAGAGATGGAGAGATAGAGGGGATGGAGAGAGAGAGGGCGGTGGTTCTTGCTGTTCATGAGCTGCCTGCTTTGAGCCCTATGCGTCGCCGTTCGCCTGCCAATGGCCTACAATCCTGACGAATGTGCAAACGTGATAAATACCCTTACTGCGCTTTGAGCACCACATTACGCGTCTATAAATTCGCACGCTTCGCTAGCATACAAACACATGTATATATTTATATGTACATGTATACACTCGCAGACGCACATATATATATATATATATATATATATATATATATATATATATATATATATATACGTACACTTATCAGCTTTTCAGAAAAGGGAAATTTACATGATATAACGTAAAATATGTCTGTAAAAATCAGTAATGATATGTTTAGGAATGTGCTTACTGTCTTTGATGTTTGGTCTATATTATGGTCCTCTCAGCAGAGAAATTGTTCGTTTTCGGTGCTCTAACTTTGAGTGCTTGCAGTCATTATAATGAGTGTTGTTGTGGCTTTTGCTGGCCTAATCATGACTAGGGTTGTCGGTGTCTCTACGTTGTTGTTGTTGTTGTAGCTGCCGTTAGTGGTGCGGATGAAGATGTTTCCTTCGTTGTTTTCTATGTCGTTAGCGCCAATCGTATGTTTAAACTGCTATTTATTATTCTTATTATTATTATCATGGGGATTCTTATCATGAGAGTTGTAAGACATAAATTCGTTTAGATTTTAGATCACAATCAATTGATTACTGATAAACAGAAGATAGACAGAAGGCGCATATTATTATTATTATTATTATTATTATTATTATTATTATTATTATTATTATTATTACTATTATTATTATTATTATTATTATTATTATTATTATTATTATTGTTAGTATTATTATTATTATTATTATTATTATTAATATTATTATTTTCTTGCTATTTCCGCAGTTGTTGCAGTTCGTATTTCTGTTGTGTGTGTCACGCACGTGTTTGTTATTTTGCGATCATCCATATCATCATCATCATCGTCGTCGTCATCATTGTTATGTGGGGGAAGACACCTCACTGCGATGCTGTTGTGCCCCCTTGTAAGAATCTGCATAGCAATCAGAGCACGCTATAGCTCAGCATCGAGTTCATTGTAGGGATTATTCTCCGCCGGCCGGCCAGGCGGACAGGCAGGCAGTCGAGGTCCTCACTCGCTCACCCCTCTCTACTGTGGGCACAAAGGGGCCGATCAAGAGTTTGGAGAGAGCTTTAAGCTCGAAGAACAGGTTGACCTGTGCCTGGCAATGCAGGAGGGTGCAAGAGCGAGAGAGAGAGAGACTGGGGACCGGCAAGGGGACATCGGAAATACATACAAATTCAGAACCACAACATGGGCGGATCGGAGACGGGCGGGCGGGCCTAAAAACAGGACGAAGGGGGTCGGAGGGCCTGTGGGAGAGGGAGAGCTGTGTGTATCTTGCTCGCTCGCGTAGTCACTTCAACGACGACGACGACGATAATGATGGTGATCCAGTTATGAATATGCTACTACTACTACTGGTACTGCTACTAGCACCTACATCGTGGGGTGGCATCAGAAGCCAGCGATGATACTTGCCCGGCGAATTTCACGTTCCCGCAATGCGTGTAGCCAGCCGGGCGCTGCCCTGGACCGCGCTGTGGCCGTCCCCAAACCCCCGGACTACTGCCAGCTGATTACTATGTTGACATAACGTTAGGGTGATTTTAGTGGCGACAAAATCCGTGGCCTACACCGGTTCTGATGCTGCTGCTGCTGCTGCCGCCCCGACGCCGTCAACTTTCCCTTCTCCTTCCACCCTGACATTACCCTCTCGACTATCACATAATTTATTCTTCTGCAATACTCAATATGAGTGAAGTAAATATGATGGTGAATATAACTTATCATTTGGCTTGGTTATATTACATATTTGTATTATATTATCACATGACATAAGTCTTTGGCTTTCTCCCTCTCTCTTCCTCTGTTGCTCGCCTTCTGTTTATCGTTGTACAGTTACCACTTATGAATATATATATATATATATATATATATGTATGCACACGTACATGGTGTACGCGTATCCATTCAAGCTTGGCCTAAACGGGACTGAGAGAACGTCGCTGTTCAATATGGTAGACACGCTGATTACTGTGTAGTGGAACGCTCCGCTAACAGCAATCAACAACATCAACATCAGTTGTAACAACAACATCAACAACAACAACACCAAAAGCAACAACAACAACAACGGAAGCAGCAGCAACCCAGCACAGTAACGAGCGCTCGGGGATGAGCAAAGGAGACGATGATCCACATACTATACATACATGTCATAAATACTACCTATACATACACATACGCGAAGCGACGATTGTCAAATGACGACATACGAATATTGATCCGCCGCCGCCGGCCACTCCGCCGGCGATACTCGAGGTTGGCAGCCTACATGGAATGTATAATCAGAAATGGGGTGAACTTAGAGGTACTATGCGTAGCCCCGAAAGGCGGACAGCGCGAGAATCAGAGCGAAAGAGACGGAGAGAGAGAGACAGCGAGCGCGCGAGGGATAAGTAGGGGACGAGCCTTAGCTTACAGTTAACCGACGACAGCAGTCGGCTACGGGCCACTGTCGGAGCTTCAGTTGTTGTTGTTGCTGTTTTTGTCGTTGTTGTTGTTGTTGTTGTTGTCCCCCAAATGACGTGGATGAGCCCGCTACTGCAAATATTAGTAGTAGACTACTAGGCAGCGTTCGATGCGCTTAACAGCAGACAATAAAGACAAGCCGGTATGTGGATGAATGAATTAGCTTCGGAATAGGGCTGACGAGGGGTTGTACTCAACGACGGAAGCGGCGGCAGGGGAAGCAGGAGCAGCTGCAGCAAGATCAGGGTTAAGCGCAATTTCAATCATGTATACGATCATGCCGGGTTAGTGGTTCCGTGCTAAAATATATTATCGACAAAATCCTCCATTACGCCTATTTCTGCATTGCAACTGCATTTGCTTGTCTGCACCTCTCTCAGATCAGCCGGTCTCCCGTACATCCTAGAACATTCAAAGCTATGGGTCATGGGAGCAGTAAACGCCCAGGCGGAATGGCGCTTACCCCCGTGAGAGAAAGTGAAGATGCTGGCTTGCGCTGACGCGACTGTGTCTGACTATCTGGCCCTTTCACTGGTCAGTCACAGCGCAGCCCAGGCTGGCTTTGTAGTCAGGTCCGCTCGCTAAACTCAGTAAATTCAGAAAATACGCGTTGCTAGGATATCCGTACGGCTTTCGGGTCTTCACATTCGAATGCTTGAACGGTCTGAGTCCTATCTCCGTAAAGTTGATTCGTTACCTACGAAGCAAGATTTTGGTTTCCGCTTCGGGTGATAAGCCTGCCAAAGGGGCTCCTAGTACAAAGGCTCTCGTTTGACGTCTAACGCGTTGTAAGTGAATACTAATCAGCCGAACAGATATCCTAAGCAAAAAGGAACCAGCAATAGGGAGCCATCCAGCCGGGCCATCCTGGATACTGGACAAAATCAATACTCTCTGGTCTCAAACGAATAGTACAGCCTTACCAACGGCTTGCTTACATAGCCACTCGCGCAACTGCTAACGGGCTACTTTCTGACTGCTTTTAGCAATACCTATACCGCATTGGTAAAACTGGCTCCCCATTATGCCGTGTGTGCAAGTCAGGAGAGTCGGATGATGGCATTGCTCGGAACGCCTGCCGCGTCTTTTTCATACGTCTAAGCGAGAGCTACTGTCCCGAATCCTAAGACTGGGAGGTTCCCTGAGAAGCTCCTGTAGAGGCGCTCCTCAAGGATCATGAATCCTGGTTTACGGTAAAAAGATTCGCAGAATTTGTCTCGGAGGCGAAAAAAACCGCCGCACAAAGTCGAATAACCTTAATGTCAAAGTAAAGTGGCCAGGTGAAGTAATATCGCAAAGACGGGACGCGGCAATCTCCGATAGGCGACGAAGGGAACGGCTTGATTTTAGTGGGTTTATGAGTCCCACACTACTGCGGCTTTAGCAACGATTTTTGGTGTGCAGCATGCATTTTACCAGCTAATATATATATATATATATATATATATATAAATATATATATATATATATATATATATATATATGTAAATGCAATTCGTTTTTAAGAATATAGACAAAGTAAATATTTCGACGATGGTAATCATAATATCAGCTTTAATACTCGCGTTTCGTCATTTACTCCACCAATTTGTAATAACATACGTGCGTTTCTCTCTAGAGGTGGAAATGCATTTACGCAAATCTGCGGTAGTCTATGGATGTCGGCGGGGGGCTCGGACCGAGCAATGTTGCTGCTATGGGTAATAGACACTAACTCCATTCCCGGTTGTTGGAGCGAAACTGCCCCTAAGCAATGACTCTGGTCGTACTATCTATAGCTACTATAGTTACGACTGGTTATGCAGGTTTTGTTTCTGTTGTTGTTGTTGCTGCTGCTTCTGCAGCTATTGACGTAGGCAGTCTACTACCCCCATTGTGTCATTGTACTTGCAGCCATTGCACGGGGTCTGTCGCACAATGCACGCATGTATGCGTATGCACCACGTGTCACAGATGGCAAAGTTTGCAGCCCCCCAGGGAGACAAGTACGAATGGGGTATATTAGTTTTAGCTTGTGCTTACCTGCGCGAACTATTCTGATTTCGCTATCAATCGGCGTGTAACACATGATAGCCCTTGTGCATTTGTAGTGTGTGTCTTTGCCATAATTAGAGGGTGTCGTACACCAACAGCTGTACCCGTGCACGGAAACGCTCTCCTATATGTTACTAGCGAAATTACAATTGTATATTTCATGTTAATGCAGACGTAATGCTATATATATATAGCATTACATATATATCAATGTTTGCAAATTTGCAGGTAATCACTTTAGATTTTCTTAGCCCGGTGGCGTGGTGCACCTCGCGACCAGAGGAGACACATAGGTGCGCGGGTTCGAACCCCACCGTTGCACATTTGTATTTGTGGGGGTCCGTCTGTGAAGCAATGCGAAAAGCAGTCCCATGGACGTTAAATATTGGCTGAGAGTCAGCCCAGAAAGTGTTTTTTTTTTAGGACTAGACACCTCGTTGTTGTGTCGTGTCTACCAAAGACAAAGGCACTAGTCGCGAAACAACACAATAGGAGCAAAAACCAAAACGTTCCTGCCTCGATCGGACAACTCGGAAGCAGAACAGTATTCGTAGGTAACCAGCTCGCAGGCGAAGACTGCCGAACCTGTCGAATTGGCCGACTCCTGTCGATGCACACACTCGCGCGGCAGCACCACTGTGAGTCGTGTGCGAGATCGATTAGACTAACTGCTAAGTGGCTGATGATCGAATGGCGACGAATCGTCCTCGCTTGTTCATCGGCTGTTCAGATGTTCAGATGACGTTGCCGCTCCTACAGCCCGACCGAGCCTCCTCATAGTCGGCCTCCCGCCACTCAGGCCGTCGTGGCGGTGGCCGCCGCCTGATGACGACGACGACAGCTTGAAGTGCGTCGTCACTCGAGCAGGTGACTCAAGCAGGCCCGTGAAGTCGGTTCCGTGACGGCACGACAGTTATGTCCTGCTTGTCTGCCCGCCCGCCCGCCTGCTTGCGTTTCTGTTGCTCGCCTCAGCTAATCAGCTGCAGTCGAAGTCGAAGCAGGACGACGCAGGCCTGAAGGCCGTCAAGGATCAGGACCAGCCGCAGGCCGAGAGCCTGTTACTCCACCCGCCAGGCCAACCTAGAGCGGGTGGCGATGAGGGACAGCGCCCGCTGCTGCCGCCATTGCTATTGTTGTTGTTGTTGTTGCTGTTGTCGTCGTCGTAATTGCCTCTTGTTGCTGTTGCCGCTGCCGCGACAGCCTTTCACTGTTGTTGCTTTGTGCTAGCTTCGGTGTGTCGCGGTTCGAGGGGAAGAACTGCCAACAGCGTAGGTTAGAATATATAGGCTGATTGATTTAAAGCACAATCATTGCTGATAAATACATATATATATATATATATATATATATATATATATATATATATATATATATATATATATTGATAAATACATATCTATCTATATATATATATATATATATATATTGTGGCAAGAGTCACTTGAGAGATTGATTCGAATTTTGTTGTTCCTGAAAAGTGTTTGTAAACACTATCGTTCTATACCAGTTTATTACGGATATCGAAAATATCAAGGGTCAAGCTTTTTGACGGCTGTGCTATGAAAATCTGTTTGGTTAAAAAAAGTTTGATAGAGGCTTGATCTCTTAGAAAGCAGACGTTCCGCGGCAACCTCGACCGTGCGACGGGACGCTCCTGAACTTTTCTGTTGGGCTCTTTGAAGAGCAAGGCATTCCGTCAGTAAGCCCGCTACCAGCTACAAACTCAAGAAAATTTGTCGGCGGGAAGTTTCGACAATAGCCTGTTCTGCCAGAAAGTCATCCAAATCGGCGTATCTCGTATGTACAATGCCGAAATGTCTTGGGGCTATCTTTCAGACATTAAAGCATACAAGGTACTTCCTAACAAAATAGCATATATATATATATATATATATTTATAGAAATATATATATATATATATATATATATATATATATTTATAACACGTGTAGAGCTGAACGTCCGCCGTCTACGCCAACAACATGTGTATGTACTCTTGTTGCTAAGTGTGACAATGTTGCTGGAAAAAGTGGTGTCATTCAC